>VUYV01000782.1:1545-57874 GCA_008711295.1 Anarhynchus alexandrinus | reverse complement strand
GGTCGCGGGGACGGGGAGTCCTGGCGCAGCCGCCGCCGCCGATGTTTGTTATTGTCGTCAGCCGCTTCCGGCGCGAGTGCATGCCGGGTAGAGGGCGGCCCGGAGGAGGAACCGCCGGGCGGAAGCGGCGGCCGTGGCGGCGGCGCGCGGGGCCGGGGGAGGCGGAAGTCGCGCCCTCGCGCTCACCCCGGGAGACCCCGGAGACCGTTGAAGTGCGGGGTGGGGGGGGATGAAGGGGCGTATGTGACCGGCGGCCGTTAACGGTCGGTGGGGGGTGCCCGTTCCGAGGCCTTCCCGGCTCGGGGCCACAAGGCCGCCTAGGCCTTACCCCAGCACGGGTAACGAGGCGGGCAGTAGTTCTCCGGCGCATTTAACCAACGTTAAATTCATCCCTCCCCCAGCAGGAGAGGGCGGCTCCGGGTGTACTCGCCGCCCAGGCCGGGCTCCTCTCGCTGCCGCCTCCCTGCCAGGGCCCTGGGGAAGGACGGGTCCCCGTGGGGGCTCATAGACACAAAGGAGACTGTAAGCTGTAGGGTAGGAACCAGCCTCTTCTTCTGTCCCGTGAAAATGAAAGTGAACCTCGCGTATGTCACTTTCAGGCCTCTCTTATGATAGGTTCTTTTGAGGTTTAGCCCACTGAACTTCTCTTTGAGATGGGGATACAGGCATATAAATTGGGGAAGGGCAGCTTGGAGAGGGGTGTGCGGAAGCGGCATGTTTCACTCGGAACTGCAGGTGGGAGTCACGGTGTTGGCGTTGCCGACAACTGGTTGAGGACATCTCTTGTTCGCCTCAATGGCCGGTCCAGCCCAAACCACAAAAATATCCTGCAGCAAAGATCCCTTGAGCACAGCGGATTGCAGGGTTGTAGCTTCTCTGCTGCCTACCGTGACCTCTCCTTCTTCCATAACATACACTATAGGCAGCTGGTGATAGAGTATAAGAAATTCAAAGCACAATGTTGTGGCCAGAATATGAAGCAAGCACATCAGAAAAGGAATCTGAAAGGGAGCACAAGCATCTCATTTTCAGCCTACAGAACAGGTGCATTCAGTTAAATAGCTAGGTTCATTATATAAACCATTTTCTTCCCCTCACCCAAAGTTTCCTCTTAGGCCTGTTTAAAACATGCACAGCTGTTCACCTAATTTTATTTTTCACTTCTAGTTCACCAGCATGTAAGTCTACTGCTTCTCACAAGTTGGACCAGGCTTACAGTTTTCACAGTAAACTCCCAGTAGCAACTTCTGCCAGGTTGAAGAGCTTCCTGACTGTCTGTCGTGTTAAAGACAATGTTGAACTGTCACAGCCTGTCCAGACAGTTATTTGTTCTTGGAGAACACCACTGCCATAGCCTTTTGAAAGTAAACACTGCTTCACTAGCCCCAGTTGCCACCTTGTGGCACCTGCTAAACAAGCGCTCTCCAATTTTGCAACTTGTTGGGCGACATGACCTATTTACCCACATTCTGAAAGACATCTTTGGCACTTCAGGCTACAACAGTGAATGGAACTGAGGAGACATCGATACTCGGATGAACAGACATAATGTAATGGGAAACATAGTACAAGTTTCTAACAAAGCAATTCAAGGCAGCTTTGTGTAATATAACACTGATTATGTTGAAGTTAAGTGTTATTTTTGTTCCACAGATGTCAGCTTCTGCTTTTTGCATCTACTAAAATGGTCTTCTTCATAAATTCTTTGAAGTGATGAAGGATTAATCTTTAGGGTGAAGGGAATGACATCATAGAATCATAGAATCATAGAATCATAGAATGGTTTAGGTTGGAAAGGACCTTGAAGATCATCAAGTTCCAACCCCCCTGCTATAGGCAGGGACACCTCCCACTAGACCAGGTTGCCCAAGACATCCAGTTAGAACTTCATAAAACAAGTGCCATACATGCTGTAAACAGGGAGGTAAGCCAGAGGTAAAAAATAACTTTGAGGTTTAGTATGCCTGAAGTACCAGTGAGCCTCATTAAACTTGTCTTGAGGAGATACTACTGAGAGTGACCTCTTGCCATTTGAGGAGCTGAGAGATCAGCAAGAGAAGCAGCAGCAACTATTCAAACACTGAAACTGCAGTGCCAACAGGGTCTGTAGTTTTCTGGCAAAGCACCTCTGCCACTCAAGCTCTCAGCAATTGCATAAAATGAGGCTCCAGGCACTTAAGCACTGTTCACTTTTTTTACAGCATGTATGGGACAACTGTTGATTTGAGAGGCAGGAACTGGGGAGTAAGCAAAGCGCTGCTAGCAGAGCAGGTCGGTCTGGCTTGTTCTTGTAACGTTTCATTATGTTGCTTCCTCTCAAAGCGATCCAGAGCCACTTCATGCCAAGCAACTAATTACAGGGTGTTTTCATGAGCCTGTCTGAACAAAACCAAAAGTTTAACATCATATCTAGCGCTTCTATCCTGAAAAAGCAATATTTTATGAAGATTATTTTGCTCCAGGATATATGAAAAGAAAGCATTAAATCAGGGTTGCTGATAACTTCACATTTTTAAAGTGCTGTACCAAATGTAGGTAATTATTCTTTCAACATACTGTTTAGGATTCACCTGTATATTTTTTTTCACATTCTGTAAAATAGACAAGAAGATTGAAGGAGTTTTTCACTGTGTGCCATTAGTTTTGGGTGCGAAATTTAGTATACCAAAGAATGTGGCTCTTTTAAACTCCATGTTTATGCAGCTGTAGTCGGGGAGCAAAAAGAGCAGGCTGCTCTGCAAGGGAAGGCAAGCTGGGAGCCAAGGCAGGCAGAGGCACTGTCACGGACAAGGGGCGCAGTCCCACAGTACCAGAGTGAGGTCTGGTGACAAAAACCCAGTTCAGCCACCAGTTCGCTGACTGATGGACAAGTCCATGGAGAGAAGGCAGGTCTGGGGTGGAGCCAGCACAGTGCAGCAGGATCAATGGGGTCACAGCTGCAACCGAGCTCAAGAAAGGGCCAAGGCCAAGGGCTGAAGCTTGAATGCAGCTCCTGAGCAAAAGGGAAGCAGCTCCCACACAGCACTCTGACAGCAGCCTAAGCAGGTCCCACGGCCACGCTGTGTTGGACCTGGCCTCGAGCAGGGGCAGCCAGGCTCCTCAGAGGGGGAGAAGGGCTCACAGAGCCTGGTAGTGCCTCCAGGGCTGTGACAGCTGCCATGACTGGAAGTAGATTTGTACGCAAAGTTAAAACACAGTGTAGATACAGAGCCCAGTGTGAAATAAACAGGTGAACCTATTTCTATTACCCATTGCCATCTCCTCATAGTCACTCTCAAAATTGATTTATCTGTTACGAGTATTTGTTCCCCAAATTATTGTCAAATTATATTCAGCCTAATGCCTGAATATGGTAGTCAATTCTGCCTTAGCTGTTGCATTCATGACTCCTTTTGGCTTACTGCAGTGGCTCTGCTTCTTTTAATTTAAATATACCCTTCTCAATAGATTTTGTATATTAAACTGGATACTGTAAATGTGATTTACAATTAAAAATTCCAATTGTAAAACAAAATTATACATATAAAAAATTGGAAACGTTGTTGATTGGCTACTACAAACTGTGGGGATGCTGGATTTCTTGAAGTCAAGAATGGGTTTTGAGAGATGCTTTAGACAAAACAAAACAAAACAAAACAAATTATTGAGTTTGTTCAATTCCAAAAGAAAATTAGGACAAAATTAGGAGACAGGAGTTAGTCTGAGCATTCTATTTTCTTCCAAAAACAAATGGGACAAGACTGTGAAAACTCCTGTTTGATTTACAGTGTGTTTTAGGAAAGATGTTGAGTGTGAATCTAAACTTTCAAGGATTACAGTGGCTAATTAGCATCATACTATGACCTCAGCTGGGCAGTTTCACTGTCAGCCATTTAATTTGTCATGTGTTTCTCTCTGGAGTTGTTTATTCATATGTGGTTCCTTAGCACCTCTGTTTTCTCCATGGCACCAAATAAACTAAGCCTCCTGAGTTCTGCTCTTTAGAGTTTGTTCCCATAGTTCATCTCTAAAACTTCTCCATCAAGTACCTGTCTTAAACTGATGACACCAGGTTAGAAATATTTTTTCAGTATCAAACAGAGAAGTAGCATATCAATCTCTCTGTGCAATTGTAATCTACCATGCCAGTAATGGACCAATACTGTCAGTATTTATTTAGTTCAAAATGTACTTGAAAAACCACATCTTCCTATTTTCTTTAGCTCTACTTGCCATAAATTCTCCCTGTGTACTTCTGCTTCCCCTACAGTTGCTGTCTTCATCAACTTCCCTTCCTTTTGTCTTGTTTTTTTTTTTTTTTTTGGTTTTTGTTTTTTTTTTTTNTTTTTTTTTTAATATTGGAAACAGCTGCATTCATTTCCCTGCTAAACCAGACTGACGTTTTAAGCCCAAGTTCCTTCCTTCTCCATTGAGGCTTTGTGGCATCTTGTAAAGTAATCTTGAACAAGTATTCATTTTCAATGTAATTCTTTTCCCTGCAACTAAACATTTTAATCACTTTAAAAAATTGTAACTTTTTAAAGCACAAAGTATATATTACTGTTCTGAAGTGGAATATACAAAGTAAACACCAGTCTCCAACAACACAAGTTCTCCTGCATGTTAGGGAGAGATGCTTCAAGAACTTCTTATCCTTTAATGTAGCCTGGCGCAAACACCAATTACTATCTCATCTCTTGCTTCTTTTCTAGAACACTGACTGGTCCATAAGCTCTCCATAATTTGTTTTTGAATGGTCAATGACTCAGGAGCAGCTGATGCCATTTTTGAAAGCACGCCACTCCCTCTGACCCCTTTATGGATCATTCCTAACCAGTGATTTTAACATTGTGTGGCTTCCCAATATGTTTCAGTAATTCTGACTACACAGGTTTTGAATTCATAAGTGATTTTTCTTGTTTATTGCCCGAGCTCCTTGCAGGAAGGGGATAGTTAGCTTCAATTTAACATCTAGGTCATGAGATCAGTTCTTGGTCCTGGGCAGAAATATGCAAAGGACATTTAAACCTCAGATAAAATAGTCGGAATGGACATAGCCTCAGAAATAGTTAAGAATAGAAGCTCTCAAGGCAGAACAGGCAGCCTGAATAAGTTATATAAATAATCTATAGCAATCTTCAAGTATCTGCAGGGGGCCTACGAGAAAGCTGGAGAGGGACTTTTTACAAGGGCATGTAGTGATAGGATGAGGGGGAATGGCTTCAGACTGGAAGAGGAGAGATTTAGATTAGATACTAAGAAGAAATTTTTCACTATTAGGGTGGTGAGACACGAGAACAGGCTGCCCAGAGAAGTTGTGGATGGCCCATCCCTGGAAGCATTCAGGCTGGATGGGGCTTTGAGCAACCAGGTCTAGTGGGAGGTGTCCCTGCCCATGGCAGAGGGGTTGGAACCAGACGATCTTTAAGGTCCCGTCCAACCCAAACCATTCTATGATCCTATGAATAATCCTGTATGAATCACCTGCTGTGCGTTTTGATATGAGACCCCAAGTGTGACATGTAGCAACTGGATCTTCCTACACCACCACCTCTCCACAGCACACAGATGATACTGAACGTAACAAGGGCAAACCAGTAATACACTGAAGAATACATGGAACAACAGTAATCTTACATTTATAGAAAGGTATTGCTGTATTAGCATTACTGAATATTTAACGCTACTGAGAATAGAGTTCCCGTTTTTTAGTGTGTAGCAGATTTGGTTTTTTATATTAAAGCATTTAAGTCATGTTCACATATACGTTCATAGTTTTAAGGGTTAAATCTAATTCCTGCTAACAATAAAATTAATTACATAAGCAGTTATTTCCATTGAAGAAGTTATACCAGGAATTAATTTGGCCTACATAGCTAGAAACCTGATTTATTTTTCTTTTTACAGTTATGGCACAGGATATACTGTCCCCACTTGCAAAATAACATCCTAAATATCTAATGGTCTTTCTGTTCACGGATAACACACTCTGATCCTTTCATGATTTGCATCAGTCACTCTCCTAGTTTGGTAACTGCAAAGACAGAATTTATAAACCAAAGGGTGCAGGCACACCTGTGAGGCTTCAGCTCCTCCTTTAGCCCCAGCGGTGAACTTTGCCTCTCACTATAACCCCTGGAACAGTACGGGAAGCCAGCTGCGAATGGCAGTATTGTTCCGGGAACAGGGATTTTGGGCGTCTCCAGCTGAAACCCCAGGCCACAAGCCAGCCAACATGGAAATGTACAGCTGGCCTGGAAATGTACCTCATCAGGCACTCCAGTGAGACAGACTCAGATGCTTCTAGACTATTTCCACTCCTTCTATATTTAGATTTTAATGTGCAGTCTATTTTTTTAAAGGCAAGAAAAGTATGATTACATTTAATCTAAGTCGCTAATTTAGACATTATTTTTTTTACGTTTTGTTAATAAGGACTAATTGCATTTTTAAATAAGCATATAAATTCCCCTTTCCTCCCCAAGCTTTCTGTCAACACAAATTGGAAATTCAAGATGCAGAAATTCTCCATTTAATATATTTTATTAATTGCATTTAAATAAACTATTGAGCCTTAAACCAAATATATAAAAACTACTTTGTGCTTACATGAAGATGAATTGTTAAATGAAAATAACGTCTATTAACAAATTGAATTAAGTTTTTGTCCTTTGTTCTAGTAACTTAGAGCATCCAGCCCTTCTTGTTTCATTTTTATTCCTGAATGAAATAGAAACAAAACCGTCATTTTTTTCCAGCTCCCAGAGTCTCCATTCAAAGAATTAGTCATTGACCTCAATTAACTGAATAAACTGAAATCATGAACTACGTAAACTGAGATGATGATTCTTTGCATCTCCAGAAGAGACTACACCTATCAAACATTCCTAAGTACCTAGTTACATTATTTTAAAAGATACTGTAGGAGTAGACTAATTTAAATTAGGTTCTAAATGCTTTTTTTTTTTTTTTAAAGAAATCTGACTATTCTAAGTGCACTTGCATTCATTACTCATTCTTAGGAGCTTTTTTATATTCATTGATGAGATCAGGCGTGGGTGCTGGTAGAATCCTCTTTCAGGGCTTTGCAGCTTTGGAATTTGCTCTGCATTTGAGCTTTCCAACACAGCAGCTCAGATTACTGCTGGTTTGATTGCATCATTTCTGTTCCCTATGCATTTTAAAAGCATGTATAGATTGTTCAAATCAGTGTAGACTGGGAATTGTTTAAAGTGATGGAGATTGTGTTGGGCTATTTTGAAGTTAAGAATATCCAAAGCTCTTAAATCTACGTCTTCCTAAAACGCATTTCTGAAATGATTGCATTTAGTGTATTTATAGTCGAATGTATGAAGGACACCAAAATGGAAACTAACATGTACAAATGTCTACTAATGACAAATTACTTTCTTCTTTTGCCACAAGCATGTTAGAGATAATAGACATCAATACCTGCATAATTATTTGGCACAGGAAAGAAAGAAAAATACATCAGAACTGTAATGCTCCCTCTCCACCACACATGCAATTGAGGAGAGGATTTTTTCCTGGAAGACTGGTTTGGGGTTTTGCTTTTCTTCATTTTTTACACTATATATACAAAATCAGATTTGTACCTGAAGTTTTGCAGTGTTGTGATTTAACGGTGAAGAAACTAACTTTAGTAACTTGTTTCCTCATATACGTAATCCCAGTCAATTAAAATGTACTGGTTTGGATCCATTTTCACAGAACATTTCTGATCAGCATTAACTGATCCTTTTAGCTGTATTAACTGGATTGGACTGTTGGCATCATAAAGAAAAAGTGTGATATAGGCGTCACATCAAACTCTAGATTAAGCCATTTTATCTATTTGCCTTTTTTGAACATTGCCCTAACATTAGTACTCTTTCAGTCTTTCAAAGTTTTCCTGATTTTCACATTTTTATTAATACTAACTTCAGTGGACCACAGTGTACAACCCTAAGTTACCTGGACTTACTCACTTAAATTATGTGAGTTTCTGGTAACTTTCTTAGTTAGCAATAGCCAATTTTCATGTCATTAACATTTTCAGCACCTTGTTATAGGCTCAGTGTTAGTTCTAGGACTTTGGGAACAAAAGAGCAACTGACCCCTGCCTTGACTGGCTATGGACTTTGGCTTTTCAGTGTTTTGTGTTTCACAGCTTGCAGTTCACATCACTCCCATCTATTTCTCTTTTCCTCTAGTGTGTTGTATGATTATGATTAGTTTTGGTTTTGCTGCTCTTGTTTAATTTCAGAATGTGTCTTTTATATAACTGGTGAATCTGGACAGGCTCTTAGCAGTAGCTCTCTCTAGATTGCAGAGTTGGGGCTTTTTGTCTGCTTATCAAATCCTTTGAAAGAATACTCAGTTTTCATCCACATTTTTCTTTCTATGTGTCTTTTCAGATCAATTTTGCTCATTAGCTTGACCCCTGGAAAATTAGGCAAAAGGAATTGCCAAGTTTACGCATGTTCCCTAATCTAAACAAAATATACCTGTTCTGAATGTGAGAAAAAAAAGTATTGGTGGCCACTAAACAGTCACAATTCCCAGATGAAGAATTAGTTAATCTGGATTTATCTACAGGAGGAATTGTTTTTTTTCCAGTTTAGTTATAAGAGATTATTTTTGAAAGAGAGAGCTGGAGAAACTTCATAAAGAATTTTGTTTAATATTTCTCCAAGCCCTAACTCAACTTTGGAGTTTGCTTAGGATGCAGAAGAAGAGAACCCCAAAATATCTGTCCCAAATAGCTCTTAAAATCTGAACCCGCTTAAGCTTGCTTTTGCATTATGCTCTCCAGAGACATATAGAAATTCAAGCATTTACCCAAACCATCTTTAATTCAGAAATAATCCAGACTACCATCTCAAAAAACCTTTCTTTTCCACACACCTCCTTAGATCATTGTGCTGCTTAATATTTTGCGAGGTAATTTCTAGCATGAATCAGGGTGTTTTGTGATTTTACTGCAGACGGCTGATCTTAGAATCTCCACACAGTGCTAATGTGCTATATGGGATTTCAGATTGTAGAAGTTGAGCGGAACTTGCTTTATGCAACTGTCTCTTTTATCAGTGGCAGCACAGCTGAAACATGGTATGGCTCAGCCAAGGCTGCAAAACCAGCAAAAGGGGAAATTCCCAATCGGCTAACCCAGCCCGAGCTCTGTGTTGCTGCAGCTATGGCACTGGCAGAGCTGCAACCAGTTTAGGGCTAGCAGAGTCAAACCTTTGATGAGAGGTTTTATGGTGACTTTCCCTCTAACTACAGGGCTACATTTCTGAAAGTCTGTGATAAAAATGATCTCAAATTGCAGATAAAGATTGGCTAGAGGGTTGCACAGGTGTACTCTGCAAAAGACATATCCACATTGACACAACAAGTAGCAATAAAGTGGAGGCAATTAAAGAAAATCAAAGAGCTAAATAGCACATGAAAACTCTTACAGATGTAAGTAAGAGCTTAGTGGTGTGCTCAACATTGTCATTAGAAAGAAAAAGAGGAAGAAACCTTAAGAAGAAAAAAAAGTGAGGAACAAGGGAGAGCAAGTCAGATCCTAAAGTGGCATTAGGCACAGAAATGTTACATGCTTTGGTGCTTGGTGACCAAAGCAAGCCCTGGAAAAACCTAGTAAGATTATTTTGTGATTTCAGTTAACTGTGTTTTTGAAGTACTTCTGAATCCTCAGCTAAGCTGTGCCATGGTTTCACAGCACATGTCATATGATCTTTTTAACCATCCTGCTGTGGTGATTTGTCCCTAAAAACAATTTTTCATATTTCACTGAAGCTGTTAGACGAGTTGTTTGGTTTTTTTTTTTTTAATATTTAGGAGAAATAAATTGATCCCACTCCTCAAATAGTTTCATGGGAAATCTAAAAACAAGGTCTGAGCTGTAAGAGTTAGACCAAGGATTTTTGGCATATCTGTGGTCTTACCAAAAAGAAGTATTGTGTTTCCTCTCAAGCTTAAATGGGCAATTGATTTAGGTCTTTTTTAAACCACATCTATGTATCTAGGCTTGTTCTGTTCACTCTCATGGCTGATAAAGCCAATATGCAACAGGGACATTTGCTTGTGTAGGAGGCAGTAATAGCCTTATCATTGCACGAAGGTTGTCTTAGAAAGCTACACCACTCTGTCCTTTCTCCACAAATGGTCCAAAGGATGCATATCCAGCAATAGTATGAAATATAATAGCCTATCATTTAATACACTTTCTCTGGCTCCCCCTGTCATGGGCATATGAGCCAGTTTGGGTGGCATCTCATCTGATACATAATCCTTGTTCGTGAACCAGGTGCAAAGATGAGTAAAGAAAGTACCCCCCTGGCTATTGTCAGTAGCAGACGCTATCAATCCAAACAGTATTCCACTAGGTTTTACTAGCTTTTAAGGAAAGTGGCAGAGTATTCCTGCTGCTGTTAGCTTTAGTTAATAGACAAAGCATTTTTTCTTCTTTAAAAGAGGTTCTTCTGTGTTACACCACATAGTTGAATAATACAGTCCAGAATTACCTGGCTCTTTCATGGATGCTGTGGTTTATTGCTAACACTATGTTGCAGTACTTAAAACGCAACACTAGAGGTCATTGCTAGTCTTCACATTTTTAATCTGTCTGAAGGTAAATTTTGTCACTCTCGGAATTTAATGATAGGAATTATTTTTTTTTTTTTCTTCTTTAATCATACGTGCTGTGGAGTATGTCTGGCATCCAAATCCCTCTTGATCTAAGGTTTCATAAGTTTTCACACTTCATTTTGGATTTTTTGTAGAAAATTTTTTTAGGAAGTAGTTTTTGGTTTAGGGTTTTTTTTATTATTATTTTTTTTTAAGGAACTTTTTTTAGGAGTAGGACAGCAATCCCAGAACAGACAAGAGAATATATGCATTAAAAACAACACAGTGGTCTAGCAACTTGCAGGTCAGACCTATGCTGTTTATTTCTTACTCTCTAATTGATTCTTAATTATTTCCCTAGTCTCTCATTTAGCAAGGATTAATTTGCTTTTTGATATTTTTCATTAAAGGCAAATATTAGGAATTTCTACTAAATTCTGATGCAGAATATAGTATGTAGAATCCTTGGTGAGTTTAGGAGGATTTTCAGAAAGAATATTTTTGTTCTGGTTTTTTTTTTTTTTTACAGTCCAATGATTGCAAAGTTCTCTGAAAGTCTTTTACTATATGGAAAAAGGTATATTCTTGAATATTTCTAATGCTTTAATGCTCTTGCTTTAAAATCAAGTAGAAATTTCAAGGTCAAATATTTAGGTACTGATACTCAGATATTTTACTGGATTCATAGACTTAATTTCCCAAAGGATTGATGCTATTGAAACTGCTTAATGGGTTCCAAGGCTGCCAACTGAAAATTACTCTGTTCAATAACCAAAGATAACCATAATAAAAAATTCCTTATTGGAACAAAATTTTTGTTTCCTTAAAGAAAAATTTCAGGTGGGACAGTCATCTCTGGTATCGTATTTGCTACTGAATTCCAAAGTTACTATCAGATTTTCTTTCAGCAAACTTTAATGCAAGGAATTTATAATTCAAATTTGCAGAATAAATTGTTTTCTTTACAGAAAATGAGTTGAAATACTTTCAGAAACCCAAGCTGCTGAAATTTTGTAAGTTACTAGGTGGGTCAATAGACAGGATAATAAGTAATGCACATATTTCATTGGGTTCTAAATGTCTTTGCGTTTGCCATATGGACCTCTGAGGACATACTGGGACTTAAGTATCACTTCCCTTTTGTCTTATTCTAACACTAACCAGAATTGTAGCATCAAGACTTCACCACTCATTACTGTAAGCTGCCAATTGAAAGAGGATGACACTGTGTTCTTTCTTTTGGTCACTAAAAACTGATAAAAGTGTTTGGTTATATATTTGTGTAGTAAATACAGGGAGAAAACTTAAGAAAAGTCCTGTTAAACAGGTTGAAACTTTTATTCCCCTTACTCTCTTAAATTCAGTATCTACCGTAATTAAGAACAGCAAGTTTATTTAACTCTTGCCATAACTGCCAAATAAATATTTTAAAATTAAGTTCTTGTGAGGGCTTTATTATTTTTACTCTTAAATTGTATGGACGCCAAGATTCCTTCACCTGATCATGCAAGAATATTGCTGACACGTTGCAAGGATGAGCAGTTGAATATAGATCTGTTCTTTTTAAACCTTTAAATCAGTGCAACATTTATGTGTTCTTTAATTATTATTATTCAAAAAAGAATTGTAATATTCCAATATTATTTTTTTTGCAGTCTACAGTGGCATGAATCTGATTTGTAAAGATTGAAAGTTTCTTTTAAAACCTTCATGTCATTCATAGGACATCAGAGGGTGGAATTAAGGTTGTTTCTATATTTGAATTACTGATTCACCTACATAAACAGTACTTTTTTTGTTGTGTTTTTTTTTCAAACACAACTTTTTACATTTTTTTTTTTAAAAATTACCCTTTGATTAATATGTTTTATGTTAATAAATTGCCCTTATGTCATTTTGGGTTATTTAGCTTCACTATTCTGCCTTTTACCCTTGGAATAACATTTATGAATTACACAGATAATGTACATTTGGCAGCAACCTTACATTCAAGAACAGATATTAATGTCGTGTTAAGTTTGTCATTTTAAGAGTCTGGTGCCATGGTTCCTTAAGACTAATTTCAGCAGGGCTAAATACATTAACAACATCTCAGGTTATTGATGTTTAGTTTTAATCCTATTTCCTTTTGGATATGTAAGCATAGTCCCTGCTTTTCTCAGAAAATCTTGTGCAGTATTTGAATGTTGTGAAACGAAAACTGAGTTTGATCATGTGGCTGTGGTAAGTACATGTAAGTAGAAACAACAGTTTCATATGATCTTTCACTTTGAAAACTAACAAATGTTTCCTTGAAAAGGTGATCAGATATTCTCAGTGCAATATTACTAATCAAAATTATAAACATGGGTGTTTATAAAGAGTAAGGCTTAAACATAATAGCTATGAATATGGCTCTGTTCTTTGCTATACAGGCTGAAACAGTGTGCTCACTGAAACACCTTACAAGCGCCCTAGAGACCATGACTCAAACCTGTCATGTTTGCTTTCTTGTTACTTTATGTAGGAAAGAGGGACAATCAATGGGAAAGTATGAAATATATTTAATGCGTGTTCTTGTTTTGGCAATTCAGAGTTTTAGTTGGTTTTGCTTATTTGTTGGGGTTTTTTTAGCAATATGTCCTAATGTTTTTCTTCACTAGATATATTTACTTATTTTTCTGTTCAGTTGTACTGAGATATTTTGACTGTGCTTTCTTTAGGCCCACAATTCCTTAAAGCCCTGACACAACTGGGACCTACAGTCCCTGTTTCTTCCACTATCATCTTTAATGGCATTGGTTTTTAAAGTTCTGTATTTCCTCTCCATTTCGTATTTCCTTGCTGGACATCCATGTTCAGCTGCATAGAATTTTTCAAGGCTGAGTAACTATACAGACAGAAGAAAACCTTGAATATCCAAACTCCAGTTAGTTTCTGATTAAAAGTTTTTAAATGAAGTTGGGGAAAAAAAATTTAAGTGCTCTGTGTAATCACCACACACTTGCAGAAAGTTTTTTGGACACTAGATGACAGTGGAAGATAGTAATTGCAAACAGAATTTTGAAGTAGAACACAATTGGAAACACATATTCAGTTAAGTTTACATGTTATGATCAATGGTACACCACTAATGTTATTTCTGGAGTTAGATATTTTGCATGTACCAGGGAATATTATTGATCTTATCAGTTTGGCTTAATTTTCTTCTAGTTTTAGTATTTAGAATGCTAATGCCCCAATTTTTTTTCTTTTCTCAGAAGGTTATGTGGTGTTTAATTCAGATTGATGGGTTTTCTGGTTTTCTGACACAGCTAAAAGCCAAACTTGCCCAACAGAACGATAATGGGATCACTGCACTAGAACAGCAGGACCCATACTCCAATTTCATTTCATATTAGACTTGAGAGAAGAGGTTGATAACAGAAAAAAAGTATCTGTATGGATATTAAAGAAACATTATTTTTATTCCTCATTACCATATCTTTATAAGACCAGACATTTTTGCTTATGGGTATTTCTGAAAATCACAGCTTGTGAATAAAGTGAGCCTGGGCTTTGGCTTGTGATTATTTTAAAACTAGATCTCCATGTCTGTGAAATGATCCAGTATCTGCAATCTTAGATGTTGAAGGTCTACATCAGTTCCTGATAAGGTACAATCCAGTCATTTCCAATTTCTCTTTTCATGCATCCAGCTCACAGCCAGACCTATCAGAGTTGGATAAATGTAAAGTATACTCTAATAAAATATCTGCTTTTGAACTCTTTATCTGTAGATTTTCAGGTCTAAAAAAATGTTCCATTGTGTATGTAAGGAAAGAAAACAAAATTTTGTGTCACTCACAGTCTCATCATTAAGGACTTTGAAAACTTAAGATTAAAATAGGTATTTTATCTATGAATTCACATGCAGCAAAGCTCTGAAGACTGAAAAAGCATTTTTCTGAATTATTCTTGCCTTAAGCCATTGCTATTTCTGCTATTAACAATAAATCCAGTGTAATAATAAATGAGTAAAAGTACACTTTTTTATGAGCATCTCTTGAAAGAGCAAAATAAAGACGGTCAGTAGTTAAAAATACAGCAGAGCCAACAAACTGGCAACATATTTGTGTTTAAAAGGAAAACAAAAAGAGCAATAGGGCAGATGATAGAAATATGCTGTTCACAATAAAAATGGAAAAGTTATATAAATCTATAGGAATGGGTCCCAAGACACTGTATTTTAGATGGATGAAATAGCCTACCAGAATTTTAATTTAAAAATCATTATGCTTTCTGGCAACTGGAGACAATGTGTTTGGAAAGCACAGTCTAAGTTAACAATCTTTGTCACAAACATATAGTTGACACTGACAAAGAGAACCTACACCAGAGGTTTCATCACAAAGGCTTTTCCAGGTCCCATATCAGAACACTTTCTCTGAGAGGCAGGTGGTGGATTTAGCCTGTAAAGGGGAAACTAGAAATACCGTTTCCTGTCTTATCAAAAAGTGATAGATTTACACCCAAGATATACTCCAGCAATACTGAGATTTTTATGAAACGTGGTCTAGAGCCAAAGACAAACAGCAGAATTACCTTAGATTTCTTCAGTAAGTCTAAATCAAGAACAGATGAATGAAAGCATGCCTTTCTTTAACATAGCATGTGATTTAATTGGTGGAGTAGTATATTGAGTACAAAAGAGCAGTATGAGTTGTCTTGATAGTACAAAGAGCTCTTCATGTTTGACAAGAAGTTCCTGTTGTAGCACAACAAATAATCCCAAAGTGATGGGTGAATTGCTTCATTACTGTCACACTCGGGTATGTAATAGTAAACTCTGATAAAAATGCTGATTTATAAATGCAGCTAGAAGAAAAACTGAAGAGAGGGATGATTATTTTCAGTCAAAGAAACTTAAAGGCAGAATGAAGTCTGTTAAACCAAATAAGTGTTCTCCCGCATTTCTCCCTCTGAAAAGGATGTGAAACTAAATGAACACAGAGATATCTTTCCGAGCTGCACTCTATTTCGCAAGTCTGTGAGGAGTCCATACAGAAGCCCTCCCAGGGAGTGTCAAAGGTCTGGCTATATTTAGAGATAACCTTACACCAAGCCATGGAAGGCAATGGAGATTACACAGAGGATTTGTACCTGTTTAAGAGAAGGTTTAAGAGAAGGTCCCTGTGACACTGTCAGTTGGACCTCAGCAACTCCAACCAGCATGTAGGTAGTCTGAGAAAAAATCGGTCCCAAAATATGGGCAGTAATAAGAAGTGCACCTCCTCCACACTGCTTTAGAGAGAGAACTGCTATAGTGTATCCATAGCAAACAAATATTTTCTTGAAGCTGTTTGTCATTCCTCATTCCCAGTTGCCTTCCTAGGACCCTAGAAGAAAACAATTCTTTTCAGTGTAGGACTGACTCAGTTTTAGATTAAAGGTCTCAGGCTGAAGAATGAAGCTGTGAGTGGTGCATGTAACAGGGAAGCATCTAAACCTCCTCTCAGGGCAGCAAGGGGAGCTGAGGCTGAAACAGCATTGCTCCAGGGCTACCTACAGCCACAATCACTGGCTGGGTAGCAAATAATTCGTGTCAGGGATTTTCGTTTGGGATTAATTGCCTTTTGCTCAAAATGTTGCTTTTCAACTTCAGTTTTATATCGTAGACTTAAAAAGAAAAACCTAAAACTGTTCAACAGAGTCGTGCTTTGCACCAGGAAAAATTCCCTGGGAGGTGAAAATACAGTCCAGCTGGTTTGTGTCATCATTTGGTAAAGATTTAAGTGAAGACATTCCTGACATAATGCTGTTGTAGGTGTAGGAGCAAGTTAGATATAGAACAATGAATGTTTTATAGAGAATGTGTAAAATAATGCTAAGCTCAAAACTGGTTTTTATCCGCACATTTTAAAGCATTAATAGTCTCCCGATGACAGAACAGAAAACTTGCTATTGCATGGACATACATCCTTTCCTTTCTACAGTTTTGTGGGCAAGAGCTTTCTGACCTCTGACATATGATACAGTAACACTGCCTCCAGTGGCATTATTTTCTCAAATGTGCATTTTCAGAGAGATTTTCAGAGTCTGATTTATAAAACTGCTACAGCCATTACTATTGAACAAATGACTGGGGAAAGCAGCATTCGTTCATTCATTTTGGCTGCTGGAAATCATTGTGGGCGTTGCTCTCCAAACTCTTCTTCCTCCACCATTTCCGTGAAAAGAGAACTGAAATTTTCTAACCCATATGGAATCTAAAAAAAGCAAACTGTGTGCACAGTTAAAATATTTGTTCTTGGTTTCATCTATTCATATTATTTTTATTAGCTGCATATATTGTTCTAAGAGACATTTGTGATGTGCCACAATTGTTACAGCTGAGAACTGAAGCTGAGAACTATTTTGAAGAAATTAGCCTCAACTGTTGGGTTTTTCTCGCAATTTACACAATACAACGTTTATTACAATATTACTCGAACTTTGCAAACTCAGCAATGATAGCGTTGTAGGTACTTAGATTAAGCAGAAACAGCTTTCTGTTTTGTTTCTCTTGTTTTCCCAGTCTTTGCCCTTACTGCTGTCAAAGGCAGGTGTGCTTGAATGTCAGAATTAAGTAAGGATCTGGACCAAGCAGTACTACTGCAAGCTTATGAAACAAAACTATAATTTCATACACATTTCAGGCTTCACACAACCACACTAGATTTCAGTTCTAAGGGGACAAATCTGCCAAGAATTTGCTTGAACTACTCATATATAAAGAGAGCACAAGCCTCTCATGGACATGGATTTTTAGCATCATGATGGGCAGAAATGCTAATATTTTCCTTTCTACAAACTCCTTAAATGTGTTATAGTGTTGTGAAATACAAGATTAGCAGCTATTGACAATTCCGTGATGCAGGAGACAATTTTTATTTTGAAATTCAAATTACAGTGTGTAGTTATGCTGAGTTGGATACAAGCTTTGTGAAATTGTTTGTAAGTAGCGAGAGATTTACAGGCATGCCCATAGCAGTCTTATTTGTCTAATTTATTCATCAGCAGTTATTCCTAACCACACATTAATAGAAATGGTCTTCCAAATAAGCCTTTATTGAATAAAATATTCCAGGAAATGCCTGCCATGCATCTCATATTCTTAAAAATAAATTTTCATCCTATAGTGGATAAGATGTAATGGGAATAATATAGCTGTGTAGAGATACAATGTGTAGAGATATAAACGCTGAATTTAATCAGTATAACCTAAAATCTGAACATACAGTCTAAATCGAATAACCTGTATTGCCTACTAATCTGATACAGTTACTAAAGAAAATGTTAGCAGCCTTTCAGAGGTCTAAAACATTCCATCGATTTTAACAGATATAAGATAAATATAGTACATTTCATAAGCCATGAATATATGTATACATTTTAAATAATGCCAAGATGGACTTTTTTTTCCCCCCTGAGAACTAATTCAGTTGTCAGCAAACAAAAGCTTACCATAAAATTAGCATTTTGTATTGGAAGAGGAAAGACTTTGCATTATAAGTGTGTTGATACTGTGGTATTTTTGTGGTATTATTGAAGTTAATTCTGATTGCAATGGAAGGAACAAAACATTCTGAGGTGAATATACAGATGGAAATGTTGCATTGGAAAGAGAACACTGAACATTTCACTGTAATTATAGAACACAGTAGTAGGTTCAGAAGCCATTTTCTCTGCATTGGTGCAAGTTTGTCTAACAGTGGCTTGTGTGGTATTTATCTTTAAACTGTAACTCTTGTTATAAACTCTAACGGTAAACTATTATCTGGAAGCACTCCAGACATTTTCATGAGTCACTGTTAACAATGAGGGAATTATTAGTTCTAATTTGACATTCAGTCAAAACAAATGCATTAAATGACTAAAAACTATCTAAAATAAACATCTTGATCTTGACATATTTCCAGCCATAATTCCATAATTAAGGGCATCCGTGTTTATTTTCTATGTGTGAATTAATAACCATGGCAATATTCATTATTCACGGTCTAAAGAATTCATCACTGTTGTTTTCAGACCACAGCTCTCATCATTACTAGCCCAAAGCCGGCACCTCAACGCTCGCTGCAGCACGGAGTTCGGCTGGGTCCTGTATCCTGGGCCTATGTACTCTGGCTATCAAAGCAAACTTAAGTTTGAAAAAACTGCTTAAAAGCATGTACATAAAGAAATGATGAAAGCAAAACAGTTTTGTGGAGTCCTTGAACACTGATAATCTCAAAATAGAGACCAGGCTTTCCCAGTATAGCCCTCCACCTGGGTCTGAAGAGGATCTGTGCATTCATAAGCACACTGGAGCTATCTGAGACCCCATTACCTGCTTCAGTTCTCAAGACCATTAAAGGAAAGGTGTTGGTAAATTCCTAAATATTCACAATATTTTCCTTTTCCCACAGAGGATGTCAAGGCAGTTAAATGAAAAGAATAGGGGACTCAATAGTACAAAAGAAAACAATAAAGGACTCAACAGTATAAGAATACTGAACCAGCATCACCACTGAACTGAAAACTCTTGATAAGTAGGAAAGTCTAAAATCACTTAATCCAGTCTTCTCTTGTGGTCTGTTTCCCATTAAATTTCTGACAATGAGCTTGAAACCTTCTGGTTTGTGTGGTACTTGTTTCTTGGATTTAATGTTGTCTCCTAAATGTTTTTAGAGTTGATTATTGAGTGTCCAAATTATACCTTGTAGGGAAAATACTAAATACAGCTCAACAGCTGAACCCTGTTTTCAGTTCACTATTGATGCTTGACCTCCGAAGTCATAAACCATTCCTAGCAGTAGGATATGAGAGGCAGCATCTATTATCTTTCTAATATGTGAATCTGACTGCTTTTCACTGGAGAATTACCTTAGCCTTACTAAGTTACATTAGTATGCTGAAAGCATCTTAACATTAAGGCAGCCTTTCCAGCACATAAAGGACTGAGAAAGCATAGTGTGTTTCTCACTTTCTGAACGTGCATAAATTGATAAAATAGGTTTTCATGCTGTATATTAAAGTCAAAGATGCTTAGTAATACAGTAATACAATCATAAATATTTCAGATAACACAGTTATGTCATCAGCGTATATCCCCACATCCTGGTGCTGGTCAGTGCCAGCAAGGACTCTCTAATTGTTCTTCTAAGTGTCAATAAAAAGGGACTTGGATGCATCAAGCTGCGTAGTTTCACAGAAACCTTATTCTTTGACAACAGAGCAAAATGCTTTGCTAAATTCTCTGTAAATCACCTTTCTGAAGATCAGTTCTGAGATACCATTCCTGCTCTCCTCTCTTTTCTGTATCAGTACCTATTTTTAAAACTTTCAGAAGACAGAAGGATCATGAGACATGGAAATATACAAGACCCTCATTTTGATTAGTTCTTTATCTCTTATGAGAGAAGGTCCTCTGGTTCTCATAATTTGGAATAGTCACCAAACGAGCGTCAAGCTCTTGGGAGTTAATGTATCAGTAAATCTTCTTGAAACACTAGGGTGAAGTCCTCAGTATAGTAAGTGGGGATTAGCCACTTGTTTCAATAAGGTCAAGATTACGTCTTATGAACACCTATATCCATAAATGATAGTATAATGCAGTACAATAGTGCCTGTGTTAGTTTTAAAAATGTAGGAGATGCACAAACCCCTTCAACTCTGAAACAGACTAATTGTAAGCATAGTGCATGGATTGCCAATAGGGCATGCCTAAAGGGATGATACAGATGCTCAGGGAAGTATCACTAAACGGAACAAATTTCAGCCCTGCAATTGTTATATTTATCTAATAAATCATCATTGCCAAAATGTGTCACCAGGCAATGAATGGCAAAGAGTAGTCAGATTGTGGTAGCTCGAACACTGGGTTAGCTGAAGGCATTGTTTAATCCATTTTCAGCACTTCTAAGAAGGCATTTGTTGCTTTTGTTGACCTTATCAGAGTGACTAAATATAGCCATTTGTTACTTTCCTGGGAAACAACAGAGATCCCCTCTGTTTAACTTGAGCTGAGAATTACAGAATAATTTGGGTCAAAAAGGGACGTCTAGCATCCAGTCTACTCCCACGTCCCCAGCCTAACTTGCAGGGCCAACTTCAATGTTAGATAAGGTTGCTCAAGGCCTTGTCCACTCAACTTTTGGATATCTGCAAGGGTGGAGATTTCACAACATCTTTGGGCAACATGTTCTAGTGTTTAACCACTCTCATTTTATTTTTTTTCCTTATAGCTGACAGAATTTCCTCTGATGCAGCTTGTGGCTTGTTGCCAGTCATCTTAAATGCTTCATAGAGAAGCTGCAGTGAGTCTTCTATAGTCTGCCCTTAGGTAGCTGAAGACTACAATTATGCTCCCTCACCTTTAGTCTTCTCTTCTCCAGGCTGAAATAAGCCACCTTCTTTAGCCTCTCCTCATATGTTATGCTACAGCGCCCTAACGATCTTAGAGCCTTTCTGCTGGACTTCCTCCAGTTTCTCAATCTCTCTTTTGTATTGGGGAGGAAGGGGACACAAAAGAAGATGTAGCAGGTCAGACTTACAAATGCTGGCTAGAAAGGAATAATCACTTTCCTTGACTTCTAGATCCACTCTTGCTAATGCAGCCATGTCACCTAACTTCTTGTCTACCAGCATCACAAGCTATTTTCTGTAGGGCTGCTCCCCAATCAGCCAGAGCCCAACTTCTACTGTTGCATGGGATTATTTTGTCCCAGGTGCTGGACTTCACCTTTATCTTTGCTAAACTTCCTGAGGTTTCTCCTGTGAAACCTGTTCCTCATACCTGTCAAAGCCCCTCTGACAGGCAGCTCTTTCTGCCAGCATATTGACTACTCTTTCCAATTCAGTGCCACCTGCAAGCTTGCTGAGGGTGCACTGTACATATCCCATCATTCAGGTCATAAATGGAGATGATTAACGATATCTGCTCCAGAATCGATTCCTGGGGGCAGTGCTTGGGTCTAGCCACAGTCAGGCTGCAAACTGTGGACTCTGCTTTGAGCTTGCAAGTCCCACCGATTTTCTTTAACGTATACCTATCCAAACCCTCTCCCTCCAGTTTGTCTGTAAGGATGCTGTGGCAGATGGTGTTGAAGGCCTGGCTAAAGTCAAGGTAAACGAAGTTGAATGTTTTATTCCTTCTTCACAGAATCAGCCACTTCTTCACGAATACGAAGAAGGTTGGCCAGCTGACTTGGTAAAGCCCTACTGGCTACTCCTGGTCATCTGCTTGCTCGTCATATGCTGGGAAATGGCTTCTAGGCAGACCTGCTCAAAAATACATTATTGGTAACAAATGGACAAATTAAGAAAAAGACTTGATCTCCAGCCCTTCCGTGTTCTCAGAGGAAGGCTTTAGTTATTATGTTTATGTCTGTGATGAAAAGAGTTTATAGAGCTACGACTCTGAATGATCTAAAAAAAATCCTAAGTACAAAAATATCTACGCACATATGACATGAATTGCATCAAAAAATAGCACTTTTATTGGGAACTGCACATCCTTTATTACATAGCAGTAATAAAGCCCGATATTTGATTAAGAAAGAAGATAATAAGAAAATATTGCATTTGTTTAAGTAAATCAGCTCTCACTGAGATTCAGAAATAGTATCTCATTCTTGTACTGACAGTTTATCAAATAATTTCCTGGGTGATGGAAAAGCAGAGAATTTTGCAAGAACCAATCAGACTTTTCTCCAAATTGTGTGTAAAAATACTCTAATTTTAATCTCAGTGTCTTGACAGGTCATGAAAATCAATGAAAGTAGGGAGTTTGGTTACAGAACACTTGCATTTTGTTTTCTAGATTTCATAAATACAGCTTATTTTTCATCAGGCTAGAAATCGCTCTATTAAAATAAGAACTTACAGTTTTAGAGTTACAGCTAAACACATTTCTAACCACTTGCTTCACAGTTCAGCAAATGCATTGATGCAGAATTCAGGAGCTGTGGATTGTCTTGTAAAACCTCTATTTGAACCAAGGCAGCTGCTTGTATTTTAGCTTGTAAAACCTCTACTTGTACCAAGGCAGCTGCTCAGCAATGAGGCTACACCATCAGCTGGGTTGGTATAGCAACCACGAGCGGTTGTTAACCTGAATAACCTTTCATTCAAACAGCAGCACCACGGAACAGTGCCAGAAAAAAAAANAAAAAAAAAAAAAAAAAAAAAAAAGCCACTTTCCTGCAGGAGATGAAACCACAGTAATGGAAAACCAAAAAACGTAATGTGATGTATGAAGAAAAGGCACATTCACTGATAAGATACGAGCTGTTGACTTGTCAAGCTATGAGGAAAAATGTGTAAAAATTGAAAAAAAATGCTTGAGTTACTGAAACGCCTAAAATTATGGGGAAGGAACAGCATTAGTTTTGGTGCTAAAGCAACTAGCACATGGAATCCCTCCTGTGAAAGTGGTATCAGGCAAACAGACCCCCTAAAGCCCATAGCTAAACTCTTCTGAAATTGCTGCCTGCATGGAAGCACCTAAAGCTTGCCAGAAAGTTCAAAAGCAGCCACATCACGAGAAATGAAAAAGTTGAACTCTAAATGTGTCAACTGGCTATCTTCATTTTTCATCTCCGAGTACCAAATCCATTTAGAAGCATGGTTTCCCTCCCCTCCAGATATTCACCCTGCCGCTAGTACAGGTGAATAAAGTTCAGCTCCGTGGAAAATAACTTGTTCGTATTGAAAGTCATGCTCAAATGGGTTTAGAGATGTCAAAATAAGGAACAGCTGAGAAATGGTTGTCCAAAAAGATTTTGTCTTCCCATGTATATAGTTTTGGGAAATAGATTGGATACAGACAAAGAAAAACTATTAAAAGGGTAAAATTATTTTTAAAAAAAACTTTCTCTGTTGTTTTTAACTAATATTTAAAATGACTTGGATAGCTTCTTCTACCAACCTCTTAAATGCATTTATTTAAAGGTACTATTATTAAACAAAAAAGAAAGCTGTAATTATACTCCTTCAAATTCTAGCATTAAAGAAATGCACAGAAAAAGCATTTTCAAACCTGTCCTTTTAAAAAAAAAAAGGCAAAAACTTTCAATGGGAGAGAATTTTTGAGAAATAAGAAGAATATACTGTAGTACTATACAGCTTGCAGAAAGGAGCACAGACAGAAGGAGGGACAAGTGTGGAAGAAGCAGAGGAGAGTTAGTCTATACATCTATGGCTAGAGCGTAGTCTGAATATGTAGTACTTTTGCAAATCATCACTGAAGAGATTTATGGTTACATCCATTCTGTATGAGCAAACCAGACCTTTTTCCCACAAAACTAATTGCTCAGTCAAAAGGAATTCAAAATCTCTGGTCCTACTCCTGTATACATTTGATTTAATAGTTATAAAACTGACCATTTACCTAAGTTTAAATTTTACAGCAGAAAGTCTGTTGAATGACTTTTTTTTGAGTTACTGACCACTGAAAAGAGAAACTTATCCATTTCCAATTGAAACTAATTTTGAAAGTGGAGTATTTAAGGTTTTCTTTGAGTAACAGTTTTTACATTTTTTTAATAAGAAATATGTCTTCAGAACAATAAGATATACTATGTGATATTAGTGAAGAATTCACATATTTTCTTGGTGTCTGGTGAATACATCCAGTAAGTATTTTCCACAGGCTTGAGAGGACCTCACAGCTGCAAGTTAGTGTGAGCAGAAAGAAACCATCTTAGCTTCTTTATCCATCTTTTACTTGGTGCCAGGAGCTTGCTGCTATTTTGAAATACATAGCCTTCAAGACAACTCAGTAATCATATTAAACAGCAGGAAAAATGGAATTTGCAGAAAAGCTGAGAAAATTAAAACAAAAGAAAACTATGTTTTTAAGCAAGGTAAAACCATGTTATTAAGAATTACTCGTAAGTTTACTACATATTTCTGGAAAGACAAGATGGGACAACATCTACTCAACCATAACCTTTGCACAAAAATACGCTTGGGAGAGAAGCCAGCGTGAACCAACATTAACATCCATTTTACCAAATATACTATATAGGAAAATTTTTGTATTTTCTGTTGTTCTAACAGTTACATACATGGGAAGAAGCAGAGTGAGGGAACGGGGACCTGAGAATTTTGTATTAATTTTGTTGGACTCTTTATGCGTGTTTGGTTTCCAAATGCTTGGAGTGGAAATGCAGCATCGTGAGAGGATCATGTTAGCTGGCTGCTTCTGCTAGGATGATAAGTGATGAAGCATCTTTACATCTTTACATTTCAGAGTTGGTGTTTCATTAAAAGTAATTGACAGTTCACAGCTCTCAGAAGGATTATTTCAGGAAGGGAAAGCAGACTTACAAGCACTTGTACCCAGCTCATCACAGCAAAGGAAAATCATTTGTTTATACTTAGATTTTTTTTGAACAGCCATGTCAGTTACTGCTCCGGTGTCATTTCTTCAGTTGCAGCACTATAACTGTTTGTGAATCTGTGTGATAGACAAGGAACAAGGACAAGTTAAAAATAGCCTTTTTTTCACTGCTGGTTTAATTTTCAGCCATGAATTTCCCCTTCTGGTTGATCACAATATATAAATAAGACAGTAGGACAGGAGCAAGGATCAGGGCTGGAAGCAGCTTACTCTTTCATTGAAAGAACCATGCTGATAACTGTACTTGGAGGTTAGAGCACAATTTGGCATCTGGAACATGCAAGGTCTGGGAATTTCTGGATTCATACACAGCTCCAATTCTTGCACTTGGGAATCTAGTTACAATGTTTTCAGTCTGCTAACTTTCTCCACTAGTATTTTTCACCACTTGAGATCTGGCTATGCAACTTGATCAAATTATTTACCTTCTCAAAATGTGACCAGGGAGAAATGCAGAGGAGACAGTGACTGGGTTTGTAGGTGACTGAAAAAAGGAAATCCCATTCCACAGAAATAACCAAAACTAATTACCTTTACTTTAATTCCATATTAAATCCTCCCCTAGCTCAACCAGAGGGAAATACCATGGTACACTGATGTTAGATACTTGGCAAGCTGAGATAAGTTGATCTTTCAGAAGACCAAAAATGTGAATGAACAACAATTTTCATGAAATACACAGCAGTTGACCTGGATGTATTGATTAATACTGATAAAATATAACATTCAAAGCACATGTTGAGTCAATACAATGCAACATTCGTGTCATTTCTTCAGAGAAGTTCCATTGAAATACTTCTTTTCCCATTATTTTTTTTTCAAATGAAACTTTATCTCCACTATTAAGGAAGAGAAGAGACTATTAAGAGAAGAAGTTATGGTAGAGAAGTGAAATTCTCTCTTCTTGTTAAATTAGTATAGAGCAACACATTACAGTTTTTTAATGCCTTTCAAAATGCATAAATAAAATGTTCACACATAGTCTCTTCCATCTGCTTTAGCTATATAAAGCGTCACTAAGGTGTTTTTGTTTTTAATCTGCTTTGCTTATAAATTCTAGAAGAAAGAAACATCATGGTGCATTCGGTCCAAAAATCATCCAACATTTTAAGCATTTTCCCTTTTAACGTCTGGCAAAGAGCAAAGCAAAGACCCAGATATCACTGGGGACAAAACATACTCTCTACTTTGGCATCCAACAGTCCTGTCAAAGCCAAATGTGCTCCCAGACAGGCTAATGGCTGTTATTACTTGCTTGAGGTGCCAAAACTGCTGTTTGGAGAATGATGTTAGAAAATGAAAAATTAATCAGTGTACATTAGTTTTCTTCATAGATATCTATGGTAGTAGAAACTCTGTGATATCATATGGCAGACGCCAGCACTAAATATTTTGTTTTGCATAAGTTCTCTTAACATTTCTGGTAAGCATCGAGTTAAGGCTCAGTTGCTCTTACAGAAGAGTACAGTGGTAAAGGAAAGGACTAAAGGTATTACTCACACTTTCGCCCCATGCATTACCCTACAGAATATCGAATTTGCAATATCCTTTTTGCACTACAGACCTGAGTGCAAGTCCTATAGCAGTACCAAGGACCAAAGGCAGAGAAAAGTGTGTATCTCACAAGGAACGATACTTAAAGTAGCTGCCTCAAAATCACACTATGGCTGACATATGTTATTTATTGATTGTTGCCTCATCCTATCCTCAGGCATTGTGGGTATCAGGTGTGAAGTATGTCTTGTTTTGTAGGACAAAATATTTTGTTCTTTGCATTATAGGAAGAAAGAAAACATATGTGATATTATTCATTATATTAGAGAAGGCAAAGTCATAGAAAACCATCTTGTCATTGAAAAGTGGGTGGTTAGATCTGCGATGCTAACTAGCTCTAAGTAACATTCTTTCAAATTCTGTTTCTTAAAAATTAATCCAATTATAACCTAACCCTGCCCTGGTTAGTAATTGTTGCTTTCTTATCTGATTACTTAATGAGAAGTCAGAAGTCATACATTCAAAATTCCTTAACTTTGCTAAGGTAAGTAATTTTCTTCAACATTTAAATACTAACTCCTTTTTCATTTGAAACCCTGCCCAAGAGATCTATTCTGGAGTCTGGCAATGTCTCCTGACAGTATTAAAAAAATATTTAAAAAGACATTTTCGTGGGTTGACCCCAGCCAGCAGCCAAGCACTCCCACAGCTGCTTGCTCAATCCCTCTCTCCCACAGCAGGACAGGGGAGATAATAGGAAGAAAAAAAGAGAGAAAACTCCTGAGTTGAGATAAAGACAGCTTAATAAGGGAAGGAAAGAGAAAAAACCAAGTGATGCAAAGGCACTCAGTCCCTCAAGCAGACCTCAAGAGGCCCAGCTAGTATCTGAGCACCCACCTCTTTTTTCCTCTACCCCAGTTTTTATTGCTGAGCATCACAATATATGCTATGGACTATCCCTTCCACCAGTTGAGGGTCAGCTGTCCTGGCTGTGTCCCCTCCCAGCTTTTTCCTTGCTCCCAGCCTGCTCGCTGGGGGAGCAGAGCAGGTAAAAGAGAGCGCCTTGGTGTTGTGCAAGCACTGCTTAACAACAGCCAAAATATTAGTGTGTTTTCAACACTGTTCTAGCCACAAATCCACAAGTCAGCACCTTATGGGCTGCTATGAAAAAAGTTAACTTCATCCCAGCCAGACCCAGTATGAGCACTTCTCAGTGCATGCGTAAGGATCATAGAATCATAGAATTGCTGAGGTTGGAAAGGACCTTTAAGATCATCAAGTCCAACCATTAACCTACCCTGACAAAACCACTTCTAAACCATGTCTCCAAGTACCACATCTACCCTTTTTTTAAACACCTCCAGGGATGGCGAATCCACCACCTCCCTGGGCAGCCTATTCCAATGTTTAATAACCCTTTCAGTGAAAAATTTTTTCCTAATATCCAATCTAAACCTCCCCTGACATAACTCGAACCCATTTCCTCTCGTCCTATCGCTTGTCACCAGGGAGAAGAGGTCAGCCCCCACCTCTCTACAACCTCCTTTCAGGTACTTGTAGAGAGTGATAAGGTCTCCCCTCAGTGTCCTCTTCTCCAGGCTAAACAACCCCTCAGTTGTTCCTCCTAAGACATAAGGATGACATAAGGATGACAGCCTTTGACAACTCCTCTTTGATAGTGTTGATGAAGAGAAGAATTGGCTCTTAGAGACAGCTCGGGGCCTCACTCTGAAGAGCCCTACACTTTTGAAACTGAAGACTGTACACCCTGTTCCACTCCACCTACACAGCGAAATTTGCTGTCATTAGCTGTGCAGCATACAGGTCTGCTGCAAGGTCAGGAAAGACTTCTGCTCATATGGCATCAGATCCATCTGCTAAAGGAGCTCTTTTTTCTTTTTAAGGATTATTTGCTACCTGTAGGTACAAGTAGTCTCTATCATGGATCAAGTTTGGGATGAGCACCCAGACCCACACAAGGAACAAATAGACGGCTTCTGGCCCTCAATGCTTTCAGTTTATGCAGAAATCAAGACACAGGTCAGGGAAAGAGCAAGACGCTATTAATAGTCCCTGGGCAGAATACATTTTGCTCCCTATTTGCTCACAGCACCTGATCTCACCCAGCAGAAATGCTTTCTTACAAAGAATATGTTACTGAAAATACACCAAGCAATCCTTTTTACAGTGAACAAAGACAGCAGTGAATGTGAAATGTGATCGACAGCATAAACTAATTTTTTTCAGACAATAGTTCAAATTAAAGACATTTTCTATATTAGTGGTTTATTTTCATCTGGAGAATTATTCTTCAACAGTAACACAATTCATTTTAATGTAAGTGTGCAGTACAGAATACAGGATTTCATTTTACTTGAACAAATGTTTTAATTATGGAAAACCTCCATTGTTAGAAGTCTTTTAAAACACAAGAAAAGTAATATTTATGGGAAGAAGGGTTTTTAAGGACAAATAATTCAAATACTCTTCAAGACTAAAAAAAATCAGACTAGCTCTTGATTAGAAAAGAGGTACAATAGGAAACATTCTCAAAGAGTTCTTGAGGAAGATTTGAGACCCTCCAAAGGACTGCAGCAATTTTTATCTATCCTGATTTTATGTGTATAAACATATGTAAGGCCAAGAGCATGGGTTCTTATGCAACGCGGGGGAGCTGAGCAGGATATGCATTACCAGAGCCACATCAGTGACTGACAGTGTCATCATGGGGCAAAAGGATTCCCCTATGTCCAGTCAGCACCTCTCTTGTTTCAAGTTGTGCCCTTGGTCTCTCGTGCTCCTACTGCTCCACTATAAAGACCCCAGCTCTGTCTTCTTGATATGGTATCGTAGGTATTATGCATGAAATTAAAAAAACTGTTTTCTGTCTGTTGTTAGTGTAAAAATATACCCATTTAATATGGTTAATGCAATCACGTTTCCAACTGGCTATGCTATTTTTGAAGAAGACTAGGAATACATAGCAAATAGTATTTCTAATACTTCCAGGGGACCAAAACAGACTCACATACTGTTAGATGTATAGAGCTATTAGGTTAATGACTTCGGACCTCAACCTAAGCTCACTAAGTCAATTTTATTTTCAGTAAGAAATGCTGTTATGTCTTTTCTACTTCATCTTCAATGAGAAGTGATACTGGAAAATATAATAGGTCACCCAAGAACACTCCTACAGAACAAGTGAACATTAAAATTAGATGTTTTCTTGAGGTAACTTATTTCTAAACATTACCATAAAGTAAACATTAAATGTTTCATAATATACAAGTCTAACTCATTGAGAACTAAACGGCAGGAACTACAGTGAGGCAAGAAGCTGCCATGATTTCAAGCTTTGTTTTACCTGTGGTCACTCCATAATTTTCCAAAGGTCAATAATCTGCATGGTTTTCCCAACACTCAGGCTGTAATTTCATTCTGCAGACTGCACAAAAGCAAGAAAGGTAATGTTGACATATATTTAAGCTTGTTAGAGCTATGATCAAATAATACAGTTTAGCCAGTCTATCTGTGTTTATGGGATGAGTTGACCATGTATCAGTGCATAGATGTCTTTAACCAAACACACTCTCTGCCTGCACCAAGCTATAATCCCCCCGAGACTGGCAAGGGACTATCCACTGCAAGCTTTGATTAAAATGTTCCTGCTAATTTAGCTGAGCTGGAATAGCTCTGTAAAATAAAACAAAAACCATTAACTTCAATGGTGGGTGTCTGTGTGTTGGAACAAGGAAATTAGATGAACCTCATACCCATACTGTTTAATTGAGTGTACTCAACAACTGAGTGTTTAATTATATGTACCAAACCAAATTTGGATTGTTGTAGGCTTTGCTTCCCTGTAATTTTTTTCTGTCACTGAAAATCATGGGGATGAAAATAACTGCAATCAGCTCTGATTTTTGTTTTCTGAGCAAGCAGCAGATTAGCAATTTTGTTAACATTTGTAGACAGGTGGGTTGAACCTTTAATTCTCTCTCTTAGATATATTTTGCATTTCTGACAAATTATTTATATTGCATTTTCCTGCATATATTCATGACAAAATTAATAACCACTTGTTGTTAAATAATTACTCCAGTGGCCAAATGTTGACATATTGCTGCTGAATCTGGAGGCTGAAAACTGGCTTCTAATATGGTCAGTAAAAATAAAGAAGATGTTTAATTTTAAATTTAGAAAGATAAAACTCAACTCAAGGTGACTAAAATTTAAAAAAGGAAAAAAGCCTTTACCACGGAAGTGTACATATACAAGACTGAAGAAGAGGAAAACACAAGTGTATAAATGTGAATGTTAACGGGGAATTATTTTTAAATATTTTAATATGTGCAGGAGAAAGAAAGCCCTTTTAATTTAAATTCTGTACTTGTTGAGCTGAAGTGAAAACTGTGAGAAAAAAACCCCTCCCCATCCCTCCATTACATAGCAAATGGGAAATATAGGCAAGAAATTAAAATTGACAACAATGAAATGCAAATAAAGTTGACAGTTACAAAGAGGAATACATGAAAAATATGCCCAGGAAGGTTAAGGATAAGGCATTTTTTAATATATTAGAGACACTGGAGTCCAACTGTAGTACAGGTTCAACACAGTTTCCAGCATCATAACTACATTTCAAGCAGGAGCTTTACCCAGGGTTGTTGCAGTAGATCTTAAATGTACTTGACAAAACAGTTGAAGGCACAGCTGTATGTTTGGGTACCCTTGAGAACTTTTCCTTTAATGCCCCTGACTGCAAAACCTTTCCCCATAGCATGGTTTTAGGGATTTTAATATTGGTAGGAATTGAATGGCTTGATAAGTTAGAGAAATTGGGATCAATTTTATCCTTAGAGACCTTTTTGAAAGATAAAACTGAGTATTTTTGAAAACAGAGGCTTGCAATAGTGCAATAAAATTGCAAAGAAATTCCTAATGCTATTAAAATTCCACTTAACTGGAAAGAATTTGCATAGCACCTCTATCATCCCATTCATTTCTAAAGCAGCTTCTTTTTTCTTCATCTTCTGCAGCTTAACCCGGTGCTGTACTGTCCTGTAAAGGATCTTGTTAAAGACTGAAGCTGCTCTGAGGTTTCAATGTCTTTTTTGCCTTAAAATTAAATTCATGTATTTACCACCTCTGCCTCTTTACTTATGCCTAGGCACAATTTTAGGGCATAGCATGTGCATTTTTGAGAGAATGCTTCCTACAGTACATGTTGCTTTCCACCTGAAATTGGAAAAACATAACACTTTTGCTCTCTTCATTACTATTTCTTATAAAGGATGCCACATCTTTTTAAGAGATCTGCTGTGAGCTTTGGAGAGCTTTTACATGGACATGTTTTACAATGCTCAGTGAGAGCTGAATTCATGATAGTGTTGATGCATCATTCAACGCCCATCCCACACTTGGAAAGCTCAAAGAACAGTCACAGACGGTGCCTGTTGCCTGTTCAAAAAAACTCCACACTTTTAAAATGGACTTTAAATACACCAGTGGCAACTGGAAGGATGAACAAAAGTCATTATTCCATTTTTGATGGGTAGGTGCACATTTCATAAGAGTGTCCATTCACAACTTACTCTCATTCATAGTGTCACCCTACCAAATCCCATCATCAAGACAGATTGGAGGCCATGTAAGTTTCTCCAAAAGGAAAAAGAACACAAAAAAATACTGAAGTTATTATTTTTTTTTTTAATTATTAAAAAGTCAACACCCTGTTCAGCAAGGACTGAGGAGGCTGTGTTTCATTTCAAGACTTTTTAGCCAGGACTCTTCCCAAAAGGCTTTGTCTTTTATCACTTGCTGTTGGGTGAGGAGGGCGGGGGGAATGTTTTTCCTGCTACAAACCCCTTCTACATTTTCTTTTGCAATACTTTGCTGCTTGTTTCAAACATGCTGCTCCAAAACAATAATTTGCATTTACCTTCAGCCTCTTTACTAAAACCTTCTTTTGCTCACGTAGTTGTTTTCTTAAGCAGACCTGACCTGAGGTAGTGGCTCTTCCAGGCTCAGCTATCTTGTTCCACAAGAAGCTGAACTGTATTTTGACAGCTGGTGGCAGAGGCAGTCTGCATCGACGAGCAGCCTCCCCACACCTCTGCCCACATCTGCCCTGTACAAAACACATCAGTTGGCTGGGCTGGCCGGAGACAATGAGCAGCCAAATCTGCTTCTGTTTAGAAGACAGTGCTTCCCGTGATACAGTCAGCTGAGGTATTTGAAACTGTACCTACGTGGTGAGCTTTTCCCTACATGTGAAGTGCCTTTGACGAAGAAGTTATTGATTTCATTTGTTTTTCTCTCTACAGAGCAGAACGAGTGCCTAGGAAGCTTTTCATAGTCACAAACCTGAATTTACTGGCAACAAAAGTATAAGGTTTCACACGGTTTTGTACAACCACGCTTTTTAACAGTATTGTTAAGAGCGATAAATAAAGTATTCGTTTGAATTTCTGAAATGTGTTGGCAATACTATAAGCTAGAAGTTTAAACAAAGAGTTTCTGAACAAAACTATGGTCTTGCATTTGAATTGTTTTCTACAGTTCAGTGGAGGAAAATCCATCTTGTATTGAATTATGGATTTTTGCAATTTAATTTTAATGTCTATGAATTCTTCTGAATGTTCATAAATTTTCAGGCACAAATTACTAATTATGGCTAAAGAATTACTTTATGAATTATTTTTTTTATTTTTTCCCATACAAAAGTATGGGCAATTTACTAGGTGCAAGTAATTTACCCTGATTTAGAGAATAATAGGAAAAAAAAAGAAGACGAGATAAAGCTAGCCCATCTGCTTTAATCCATCTGGTAAATTATTATTAAATCTGTGAACAACTGTAGTGATAGCACCGTGAGCATGAGGAAAGGGTTAACATGAAGAAACAGGGAATGATGAGTCGGCTTTTCAGATCTACACAAGAGGGAAAAAAGGAAATTGAATGGAACTGCGTTTGAATTTTCATGAATTGAAATGAAATGAAAATGTAATCTCAAAATGAAATTACATTTCAGTGTAACTGAAATTGTTATAGAATTACCTTTATGTATCCATGGAAATGTAACAGAAAAGTATTGTGACGATTAACTTTGTGTGATTATTGCCCTGTTTAATGATCCTTTTCCATTAGGCATTTTCCAAGCCAATGCCCAACCCTTTTATGCAAGCTCATTATTTAATTTAGGCATAGATCCAATGCACTTCAGCACATAATAAGACCAGTTGTTCTCCAGGTACCCAGACCCTGAGCTGAAAGACAGGAGCGGGGAGTAGAATGAAGCCCCCATAATCCAAGGGGAAATGGTTGGTGACCTGCTGCAGTATTTAGACACACACAAGTCTATGAGGCCGCATGGGATCCACCCAAGGGTACTGAGGGAGCTGGCGGAAGAGCTCATGAAGCCTCTTTCCATCATTTATCGGCAGTCCTGGTTAACCAGGGATGTCCCAGTTGACTGGAGGCTGGCAAATGTGACACCCAACCACAATAAGGACCTGGGCAACTACAGGTCTCTCAGTCTGACCTCAGTGCTGGGAAAGGTTATTGAGCAGAACATCTTGAGTGCCATGACACAGTATGTACAGGACAACCAGGCGATCAGGCCCCGTCAGCATGGGTTTATGAAGGGCAGGTCCTGCTGGACAAACGTAATCTCCTTCTATGACAAGGTGACCTGCTTAGTGGACGAGAGAAAGGCTGTGGATGTTGTCTACCTAGGCTTTACTAAAGCCTTTGACACCATTTTCAGCAGAATTCTCCTGGAGAAACTGGTTGCTTAATGGCTTGGATGGGTGTACACTTCACTGGACAGAAAAATGGCTGGATGGTTGGGCCCAAAGAGTTGTGGTGAATGGAGTTAAATCCAGTTGGTGGCTAGTTACAAGTGGTGTTCCCCAGGGCTCAGTATTTGGGCCAATTCTGTTTAATACCTTTCTCAATGATCTGGACGAGGGGATCGAGTGCACCCTCACTAAGTTTGCAGACAACACCAAGTCGGGTGGGCCTCACTGGGTCTGAATTAATGTTACTGAACTAGTGTTACAATATCCTGCTGTTCCTATGAAATGTTGAAACTGCTGCACCAGTCCCCTTAAACACAGACCACAGTTTTAATTGTGAACCTTACAAGGCCTGCGAGGGATATTTATCACTCATCTGCTTCCCTTTAGGCAAGATGGCTGTTAATTTACAGAAAGCATTCAGGCACAACACCGTGTGTGTTCCCTGCCAATGAGAAAGCCAATGCCACCACTTAAATACACTTATACAGATAACGCATGTAAATACATATGAGGATGCAATAAATGTCTCTTAAATAACCCTTCTTTAGCATCTACGAAAACCAAGGAAAAGGTGAGAAGTTCTGACTTATCTTCAGGTAAGTCTGACTTTTTTGGATGGTTGTCTAAACCAATCCTGTTAAGCTGTGCATACCACTGCCTAACATGTCTTTAAAGGCTTATTACCTTATGACACGCGGTATTGGAAATAATAGTAGATGCATATGTGTAGTTTTTTAAGCTTGATGTAAACCTGCATACCTCAAATCATCTCTTAAATTGCTGTTAACAGTGACCCAAACCCCAAAACATCCCTTGACTCTAAGCAATTCAATCTAAGTAAAAGACAGGGAAACAAGTACTGCAGAAATCACATTACTTAGTTTGAACAAATATGTTTGGGTTTTTTTTCCCTCAAAAAAACCCCAGAGATAAGATTTGTTGATGTTGTGTAGTTCTCCCTTTTGTTAGCTGTGGTATTGCTGAAAACCATGTGGCACAGTGTCCCGCCTCCACTTTTCTCTGTTAGTCACTGGTAGATCAGCCTCAAAACAGTTGAATGCACAAAGCACTCTGCAAACACTAGAGACATAATTACCTTCAGAAACTTTAAAAGTATTTTATGTAACACCTCTTTTAGTGATCATCAATTCCAGAAAAGCAAGATATTTCATTTTGCTTCTGGAAGTTTTGTTTTGCTCATGCCAGCTTGGGAAAAAAAGAAATCAAACAATTCAGTTGAACCAGCTGGGATTATTATTTTTTTTTTTTTTGCTTTCTTTGAAATATCAGTCCCTGCATGAAGACCAAACCCATGCCCCAGGTACATCTACCTGTCCTACCTTTCATCAAGTTATGTAAGACATCCTGGGTAGCACCTCTTACTCCAAGCTTACTCCATAGCTGCAAGTCAAGGGTTTTGTTTTACAGATTCCTGATTTCCGTCTGCATCACTGAAAGTCTTTAGGGTCCTTGACTTTTTCTGCTCCAACTCATTTCCTGTCGTTCCTCTTGACCAGCTCTCGGTCATCTTCACATTCCATTAAAATGTGTCATTTTGCTTCTCTTTAAATGTCTCGGCAAAGTCCTTGCTATCCAAGCTGGTCCAAACTGCTGCTTCAAGGTCACTCAAAATTTTACACTCATATCCCAGTTATCTTTTTTTATTTCACTGTAAAAAAAACCTGCCTTCCAAATTCACTTCATAGCTCAGTTTTCACCACATATGTTCTCACCTTTATAACTTTTTCTGTGCTATCTTATGTTTCTCATTTGTCTATTCAAATCAGATGCAAGCTGAAATCTACATTTCAGGAAATTGCTTTTGAAGATCAATCAGACCTCCTACAGATAATGACACTGACTTAACCAGTGGGGTTAAGACTGCAATACTATTTACTTACTTTAGCATATCTAACATAAAATACTCCCTAAAATCAAAGGTTTTGGAACAAGCAATCCATGAATATAATTAAATAATGAATATGAATAATTATAATAATTATAATGAATATAATTAAACTTCATTTCCAGATATACTCTGTTGATAAAAATATATATGATATGTGATCTTTTGGTAAAGGGGAAAGAATTCTATTTGGATATTAAAAGTACAAATACACCAAATCTAATACGTATATCCCAGGAGTCATCCTTTGCAGTTATAACACAGTGTCTCAGTTTGCATTAGTATCTGCGCTACACATGCACTAAGTATGCATAAGTACAGACATACAGAAGTGCAGGCATTTTTCATAAAAAATACGCAGTGGCATTAGATTGAAATACTAATTTCCTAGTTCAAAGAAAAATTAAGAAGAGGTATTAGACTCCATTTTTCATTCTAAAGATGAAAAAATGCTTGTCCCCTGTCATATAAACCCCATGCAATTAGTCTTAAGCAAAGCCCACTTTTTCATACAACTGCAGTTAATGTACTAAGATTTGTATTACCTCAGAGTGCAGCATTTGGGATATGCTGGGGGCCCTTAACAGGCCGACATTCATCCCAGGTTATCCGAGTTGATATTATCATCTTTTTCCTGGGAAGACATCTGATGGATAGCCTAAAACTGTACTGAAAACTGAGACTAGTTTTAGCCAGATGAGTGGCTTTGAAAATTAACATGTAACAGAATATACCTAACATTATTTGTAATTAGAACAGTCTCATGAATAAATATTTATTGTCAGTGAACTGTTACTAATAAATTTGTTCTTGGCACAAATACATAGATTTTTTTTCATATTGTTAAATAAAACAATGGNGAAGAGAATCTAGTGGAATCTTTAATTTAAACATTTTGAAACAATTAAAAAAGAGCATTTTGTTATAACCATTTAAATTAAATTTATAAACATTTCCATCTTTTGAATTCTAATGTCCTGGAATCATTTAAAATGTATCAGCAGATATGTATTGTTCCAATTCAAACATCCAAGACTTCTATTCCTTTTTTAATTATGAAACAGACACTTTTAAATCCAGTTTGCAATAAAGCTCTAAAGTTTTAGAATTTCTGGTGAGATAAACAGGCTGGTTTCCAGCCATTTTGGGAAGCATCATATAATTAGGTAAATTATTTTGTATTATATAAGCATACAGAGAAGCTGCATCCTAAATGCCACTTCCAAGTGCTATATGTATGTATTTGGATAAATCAAAATCAAATAATGTAATCCTTTATTTAATTTCCTTCCAGAGCTGGGCAGCCTTTGGGATCCAGGCTGATTCCTTCTCAACTGGCTGCCTTTTCTCTGGAAAGAGAGACTGTTGCCAACCAGGGCACAAGCAGCAGTTCTGCACAGTCTTCAAGGGCAGAGACAAATCTTCCCGCTTAGACAGCCTTCAGCAGATTTTGCGATATTTCAGCAGAGAAGACAAAGCCAATTATTATGCATTTTCATAGTGATCTGCAATTTGCATCTGAAGAGCTAGTAAAGTGAAGCATCAAATTAAATACCCGAGGAAAAATGATAAAAAAATAGAAAGACTTGTATTTTTATCTCTGGTTTACATTAATTCTCATCTGCAAAGAAAGCAAGCAAATAACGCTGACAGATTACTACAGTAATGCAGTATTTTCATTGTCTTAATGTTCATTTGAATTAAATACTTCATCATATACAGCAACTTTCACATTTCAGTGGACATTACGTACCAATATTACATTGAATTTTTCACAAAAATTGAGCAAAGTTAACAGAAGCTTGAGGCTCACTTGTGTTTGGAAAAGTCATCGGATGGGGTATGCTTCCTTCTGATGACTTTTCCAAATAGAAGTAATTTTGTAAATACTCAGAAGGTGTTTATGGCCTATGTAGCTTGCAGGCCAGATTAGAACCGGCTGCAAGACCTTGTGATGCATTAAAAAGCCTTTTATCAGCTACATTTGGCACTGCACAAATGTAACTCACTGAATCTCTATGGCTTTAAACTGAAAAACTCAACTGGGATGCTTTTCAAAAGCTAAGGATAGTTTTGCTGAATAACAGCAAGCTTGGCTAACCGCTCATTATTTTATGCACATTCTAGATACCACAGAAGTTAGCATACTAAAAATTCATGGATCAATTTGATATATGTGTAATCAATACAAAATCACACACACAAAAAAAGAAAAATCTTTAAATTTCATTTGGACAGAGGGGAAAAACTCCTTCTGCTAGATTTTGCAATCTAGTCTTCATAGATTTTTCTCTCTATCATTTGAAGAGAAAAACCATTTTTAAAGACTTTCACGAATTTCTCAAGCAGAATGAAGTAAATGACAAACAATCTGAACACTGTGTTTAAATATGATCTGTAGTTCTATCCAGTTGACCAGGGTCTGAAGAACATTTCTGTGGTGTTACTCTGAAGACTACCTCAATTTACCATCACTAGGCTAAAAAAACTAAGCAAATTCATTGATGTAATATTAATAAGATGAGCACTAAGGAGGGGATTATGCTCCACACAGTAAAGGGTGCAAAGATTTAACTGTGGAAAAGACTTTCTTCACTGGTGCCTGGCGACAGGACAAGGGACAACGGGCACAAGCTGGAACACAGGAAATTCCATGTCAACATGAGGAAAAACTTCTTTATTTTGAGGGTGACAGAGCACTGGAACAGGCTGCCCAGAGAGGTGGTGGAGTCTTCTTCTCTGGAGATATTAAAAACTCGCCCGGATGCGTTCCTGTCCAGCCTGTTCTAGGAGAACCTGCTCTGGCAAGGGGTTGGACTAGATATCTCTGAAGGTCCCTTCCAACCCCTACCATCCTGTGATTCTGTGAAAAGACACAATCACCAAAGGGAATATCGCAGGTTCAGTGGAGGCATCTCTCAGGTGCCCAGTAACAGGGGACCGAGCATCCACGCTGGTTCTGTACTGTGGGCACCGGAGAGAACGCCTAATGGAGCTAGATAAAACAACAAAAAACATCCAGTAATGAAATATTTAATGAAAATACACTTGAAGGCTTTTAGCTTCAGAAATTTTTCTGAAGTCCTGAAAGGGGAACTGCTAGGCTAGCAAATTTTACTAAACCCCATAGTTAACATTAAAAAAACAAACAAACAAACAAAACCTGTGCTGTCTTCTTTGTTCCCAAAGGCTGATAGAGCCATGTAACAAGCAACAGGCTGATCCAGTAACTGAAAAGGAGCAGGAGCCCCTAAATCTCAGCTAAAGCGTGCTTGTATTATCAGCAGGCACACACACAGAGGGTCCTGCGAGGCAGCGAGCCCCTGGCTTAGTACACCACCACGTCCCTGCCCCACACTCCCTGTGCCACAAGCTGCTGGTGATCAGGTTGTGTATCGGGCAGCCTCACCACTGGGACGGGAGGTCCTGGAGCAGGAAAGCTCAAAGCTCACGGCTGCGAATGGGGGAGATGTGGGGCGGGATGTGCATGGGGGGAGAGGGGTGGAGAGTGAGAGCTGCCTTCTTCTTTGACTTCAAGTCATTATGTGCAAAAGAGACAGCCTCATCCCAGCAGGTTTAGGCAATTAAATGCTGGCCAACATCCCGGGGGACAGTGTAGCATTCATGGCTGCGGTGCTGCCACTGGCTGTAGGAACATGGCTTGCCACTTGCCCCGCAAATCCCAGCGATGGTCAGCAGCCTTATGCAAGGACACATGCCCATTTCACACTGGGGTAAATGGAATAAATACCACAATTTCTCCCTCCCTGTGTCATACCTGGCTACAGGAATTCTGTGCCATTAGGTGGGCATTGGCGGCCAATTCAGTAGGTCTCACCTCTGTAGGGGAAAAAAGTGTGATTTCTTGCGAAAGTGCAGACAATATTTAAGAGGCTGTGGTTGTAACCTCCCCAGTAGGCTAGCAATTATGCTTAATTTCTTTCTAGTTTTCAGAAGTTTAATGCTTCCTGGTGAGGTTTTTGATGCTTTGTTTACATGATTTTTCCCCTCTCAAGAAAGCCTGCTGTTTTATTCTGGTATTTCCGTAAGAACCAATGACACATAATGCATAATCCAATTAATTTCATTTTCAGTAATGATAGCCTTCAATATTAACCAGTACCCAGCCCTTTTATTTTATGCAGTCCTGCTGTGCTCTAAAATATCGTATGTACATGTGGAAGGAAAAGCCCAATAAAACAGAGAATGGAATTTCCATAAATGTCTGGCATAATTAGGATTTCAAATAAAGCATATGCTGTATTATAATGGCACTTATTTGACAAATGGATATATGAGGAATTAAAAAAATTGAATTTCTAAAAAGCCATATTGTGGAAATCTATCATTAAAATAATAACAGCAGCAAAAGCAGATGTTTTCTCAGGTTCAGAATGCAAGAATCTGAAAGCAAGAGAGGCTTGGGATCTGAACCTGTGTCAAAATAACAGTCTTTTGGCTATTTTTGAATAATGTTTATTCTTGATTTTACTTTTTTTCATTTTGAAAATGCATTTTCATTTTCATTCAACTGTGGAAGAAAACCAAGAGTTGGAACATCGCTTTTTTCATTAAACCAAAATTCTGCTTTTCTGAAAAGGCTACTTGAAAGTGATTTTGGAAATTTTTTTCCAAATTGGAAAATCTTCTCAAAATTTCAATTTCAAATTTTAAAGTTAAAAAAGAGTAGGTTCTATCAAATATACTTAAACCAAAACAAAAAACTTTGCTCTGGGTAAAATAAAATTTATCCAAAATCAGCGCTTTTCTTTTCCCTCCTTCCATCTCATTTAATTTTGTTTAACCTTCTTCCCAGCCTGAACCAAAACATTTCCCTACTCTCTATTTGATTGCTGTTCAGTAATTTCCATTCTCTTCACTCTATAACAGTGCCAAAGAGAAAAAAAAAATATTCAATTAAATTACATACTCTTCTACTCTGAATAAAGAGGAATACCTGATAAGAGGAATATCTTAAGTATTTTCTTCCACAAAGACCAAAATTTCAGGACAATCACATCAGTCAGTTTTTTATCTTACCTCACTTCCAGTCCTTAGTCTAACTGAATAATGCAGGACACAAGGCACCACTCATTCTTACTGAGCTATCACAGTCTGCACCCAGGTGTTTTACAGTTTAATCCAAATTTTCTGAGATGCAATGCTTTTTTAGGAGAAAAAAGTTTAGCATAAAAAGCAAACTAGGCCTAGTTAAGCCCAAGGAATATTTAAGTAGACAGGACAAAGTGGTTGTCGTAAAGAGAACAATTTACCCCTACCCTTCAGCTGGCTGATAAGAGTTTTTAGTGAAGAGGAAGAGAAACAACATATTATCAGAAAAGAAAATCCTCTCCTTCTGCTTGCTGAGAAATTGAAGGGATACTACTTCAGACAGAGGAATTACATCTAGTATATTAAATACAATATCCTGAGACTTTCAGGTTTTCCAGGGAATTTCCAACTACAGATGTTACTAAAATGGCCACTGAGCTCTTTGAAGACTCAGGAAGTCTGAACAACATCCTAAAATATTGCATCTTTCTTCAATAGATTTAAAAACAAACAAACAAACAAGCTAAAAACCAAACACCCCTGTTGACTTGGTCCAAGGTCTAAGCTGTGGGAAATGGAAAGATCTGACTCCTTTAGTAATGCCATAATTTTTGCTTTGGAAAAGCAAGGTGCTAGAAACAATCTTCACTGTGTGCACACCACATTCCCCATTCACATGGAAACACATACTTTCTCTTCTCACTAATAAGTATTACATATATGTAGTTCAATGGCAACTAGAAATAATATTTAGGTCTAAACAACTTAAGAACTTCTAAAGCGTAGAAACTGGATTTCCAAAAGCATGTGCTTTGCAAGTACAGGAAAACGCCCTTCCATGCAGACTATTCCAATAACAAAGAGGAGGAGAGTATGTCATCTGCATTAAGCCTCTCATTTTCTGCTCCCAAATATCACACAAGCCGTATCAGTACAGCACTGATACTACTAAAAGTTAACACTTACATTAAAAAACTAAAGTTTCTCTGTTTCATTTGAAATACACACAATATCTAGGAGTAGGCAATGTCCTAACTTTTCAGATGAAGGATGAAGTTTTACCACTTGGTTTCAGCAGGGCAGGATTTGCCCTGAGAATATGTTTGCAATATTAAAAATTGTCCTATATATTTTTATTCTTCAGGCAAAGAAGAATGTACTTAGCTTGAATGAAGTAAACTGTCAGTGCAAATGAGAAGAGTCCTGCTTTCCCTGTCTCAGAGGTGACAAAGCGACACAGTGGATATACAATTAGTAAAAAAGCTCAGGTTTCCCCCATGTGGCTCTGTTTTGGCAGGAGTCATCTTTCACCACTGTTGTTTTTCTCCATAGATGCTCTGGGATGTCCTCCAGGTGAAGAACCCGAGGGAGGCGTTAGAGACAATCCTAGAGAACTTCTAATAAGATGTGAAATGGAAGAGCCCAGCATTGTGCAGTGCTTATTCTGAAACTAATTCCAGGGAGTTTAGAAGTTCCTGGGTTGGAGGAGAGGATTGCGGAGCACATGGAGACAGACAAAATAAGTATGCTTTATCTGGGGAGGTGGAGGAAGGGAAAACCATCCTCTGACATATCTTTGACCAAATCTCACCCTGATCCTTCAGTTCCTTCCCCCTTAGAATGACCATCACCTTTCACTGTCCACAGGAGTCTGCAGGCCATCAAATCCTCTCCCCTAAGTAAGCTTCTTTCTTTTGACAGTCCTGTCTGGAAAAATGCAGGGAAGGACTCACACTTCTGAATCTTTTCCTGTAACGTTTCAGAACCAATACACTAACAGGAAGGCTCTGTTCCTCCCTGACAATATATCTTCAGCACTAATATCCCTTTACCTGTAAGAGAGACAGGTACAACTTTTGCCTTCCTTTCTGCATTGTGCACCAATGGATTCTTGTTATTATTCTGCGCAAATGTATGTCATTCAAGATATCCTTCAGCAACTCAAATACAAATTATGACGGACTTCTCTGTCCCATCACTAACAGACCATCCTTGTAGTGGGACAAGAAATGGGAACATACGCTTCTACCTTGCTTCCCTAGTTGATGGCTTCATTTCACCCACCTTCAACAGCACCAAATCTAATTGAGCAGGCAGCTAAACGGTGTGGTAAGATGTGGGTTCAGAAGCCACTCAGGGAACCTGCACAGTGCAGCAGGGAGGTCAGCTGGATGCTCAACTGCTGCCACTGGTTATGTCAGACATCTCTCAGGGGCCTTAGAAAATGTCAGAAGATTATCTCTGATTACTCCATCAGCAAATCAGCTGGAGTGGCAACCTGCACTAAAGCAATTAAGATGTCATTGTAATTACTTATGAACTAAATTGGTTTGTTATTTTCAATTTCCTTTTAAAGGGCAGAAAAGAAAAACTTTACAGCGGGTTATGTTGCCATCTACGTATTCCAGCTCAAATAAAAAATGCACTTAAAATGAGAGTGAGTGTTTTAACTTTCACCCTAAATACAAAATAACCCCAGAAACCTTTATGGTTAATTTTATTTGTTCTTTCCACATCTATAAGCATTAAACATCTAAAGAAGCTTTATCAGTAGCAGTTATCCATTGCCTTTAATAGCTAAGTTATATGCCAATATTCATAAAGTTCTATTAAAAATACCTACAGTATTTATAAAATGAAAAAACTTTGGGTTTTTTTTCTAGAACACGGGAAAGAGCAATGATGCAAAGCAAAATTTTATTGTGGTGATTTTTACTTCCCTTTCTTACAGATCCTTTTCTCATTTATGTCATGATGAAGAAAAAGTGACAGAAATGCAAAAGAATAAAAAGCTGCCACACTTTGTCTTTTTGGTGAACAAATACAAAGGAAATACTCTAAGTATCTATCCATAGTCAAAAAAAGTCTTGGTCATGTGCTATTTTCCCTATATTCAATGACTTTTCGGTGATAATGATTTTTGTTTACCAATATCATGGGAAAGTGTCGCAGTTCAGCCCCAGCCAGGAACTAGGCTCGCTCACTTCCCCCCACTCCCCTGGGCCTGGTGGGATGGTTGAAATAAAGACAGTTTAATAAGTAAAGCAAAAGCTGCACACGCAAGCAAAGCAAAACAAGGAATTAATTCACTGCTTCCCATCAGCAGGCAGGTGTTCAGCCATCTCCAGGGAAGCAGGGCTCCATCACGTGTAACAGTTACTTAGGAAGACAAAACACTGTAACTCCGAATGTCCCCCCATTCTTTCTTTTTCCCCCAGCTTTATGTGCTAAGCATGATGTCATATGGCATTGTATATCCCTTTGGTCTGTTGGGATCAGCTGTACCGGCTGTGTCTCCTCCCAACTTTTTGTGCACTCCCAGCCTGCTCGCTGGTGGGGTGGGGTGAGGAGCAGAAAGGCCTTGATTGCTTAGCAACAACCAAAAACATCAGTGCCCTATCAACACCACTTTCATTGCAAATCCAAAACACAGCAACACACCAGCTACCGGGAAGAAAGACAACTCTATCCCAGCTGAAACCATGACATTCTCCACCCCTTATTCCATACCATTTACATCATGCTCAGGTCCCACACTGTCCAATACATCCTTATTAACCACCCCCCCCCTTCCCATCCTTTGATATAATACACAGATGTTATTCCCTTAGTCTATGGAGCACCCCTGTGAAATGTCTATAAAATGTCCATAAATGTCCACAAAATGTCCATTGAGTTCATTTAGTCCATGACTTTGGTCTCTGTCGTAACAGTCTTTCAGGGCAGGAGACATGGTGTGTGGTGTTGCAAGAAGTTAATGGGCACCAAAGCCAGCTCAGGTCAGGTCATCATGACAAAAGTGTATATTGTCTCAGATGGTAAATGTGAGCATGCTCACAGTGTTTCCAAGTACTCCTACACTTGCTTTTTAATAAGATATAACTCACCTCCTGTTTATTTAGACTCTCAGCACTTATTCACTGTCTTCTCTCTTATTGAGTCATTTATATTCATGGTGGTACAGATTCTTCTTTCTAGGATGTATCATCCTGATGCATTTATTGATTTCCCCTAGCTGCTTTGATTAATATTAACAAATCACTTATTTCCTCACTTCAGCCTTTCTTAATTTTCTTGTCTCTCTCTGATAAGTATTTAATTATAGTTAATCCTTCAATTTCCTTGCTATCCATTTAATTGTCGTCTTCTTTTCCGCTTTCTTTTACTGTGTTAATTTGCCCCCCTAATTTAAATTTTTGACCACCTCTAAACTACGATATCTCTTTTATTCTTCAAACCTCCTACCTCTCCCCTCCAGTAAAAACTTCATCCTACTGAATACCTATTGTACATTTTTAGGATACTGCTAACTTCTTTCACCAGGGTGGCTACTAATATGGTTAAGCAAGATTTACTTAAGGGGAATAAAATTCTTATTCCCCTAATTTCTGAGCATGCTTTACCTGTTCGGCATTCAAACCTTCTCCTGAAACATAACAATTAATGCCAGCATCTACTAATGTAAACCAGGACTGATTTTAGATTTCAGAAGCTCTCCTAGATCTCTCCAGTTCTGAAAGTGCAGCGAACCTACTACAAACTTGCTGTAAACCCTTGAATTTCAGACAGCTTCTCCCATCATCAGGGAGACACAGTTGAGTCTCATCACATGAAGTTTTTCCCACCAGAGGGAAGCTGTATTACACATACAAGATCTGCTTAAGCTCCTCTAGGTAAGAGCATCTCCCCTTTTTCCCATAAGTACCTTAGATGTATTGAGTAGAGTTATCCACGTGCTTTAGTGTCTGCCAATAATACAGGATAAGTAGATTTTAGTAATTCATTTTCACAGTCCAGAAGCAGACCATAGTTAGAAAGGTTTTATGAACAGATTCACAGAAATAAGAAAAGCTGCAAGCTTTCATCATCTCAGTCTAAGATCTCTCCCTTCTTGTCATATACCTACATGTTCAGCTGTGTGTCTCCTCTTACATAAACCTTAGGTCTGATATACTAGAAGGGTACTGCAATCGTAGGATACATGTAAATGCTAAACCCAAATCTCTCCCTGGTTTGTTTTGTTTTGTTTTGGTTTGGTTTTTTTTTTTCAGATTTTTCCCTTTTCCCAGCATCTACTTCAAGACTTGTGAGAACAGAAATCAGTCAGGACTTCAAACTTAGCTTTTTCCTGAGGGAAACTTCCTCACATACCCATAAATTTAGGAAGTGTTATTGGCTGAGTGAAGCCATCTATAAACCTGATACAAGCAGTTCATCAACCTTCTGAGAGAAAAATGTTCTTTCCCTCCTGGCAAGAGAGATTGAGATCTCAGGGCAAAGGCAGGAGATTATACACAAACCTATTTATAAATTGTAAATCTACACTACATACAAATATATATATGTGAGGTGATGTGTACTATTTTTAATTGAGCTAGGCACAATTGTAATAAAGCACATTTTTTGGATTCATGAATTCCTGACCCTGGTTTGAAGTCTACTATGACAGACACCTCACATTTTCTTAAAAACCAGTATCTATTCTGCTTCACTCCATTGACTATGGGCAGAGCAGCAAGACTTTTATTATCATCTTGTTGGCTAATCAGCTGCTGCAGAAGGAGGGTTTCTNCCCCCCTTCCCATCCTTTGATATAATACACAGATGTTATTCCCTTAGTCTATGGAGCACCCCTGTGAAATGTCTATAAAATGTCCATAAATGTCCACAAAATGTCCATTGAGTTCATTTAGTCCATGACTTTGGTCTCTGTCGTAACAGTCTTTCAGGGCAGGAGACATGGTGTGTGGTGTTGCATGAAGTTAATGGGCACCAAAGCCAGCTCAGGTCAGGTCATCATGACAAAAGTGTATATTGTCTCAGATGGTAAATGTGAGCATGCTCACAGTGTTTCCAAGTACTCCTACACTTGCTTTTTAATAAGATATAACTCACCTCCTGTTTATTTAGACTCTCAGCACTTATTCACTGTCTTCTCTCTTATTGAGTCATTTATATTCATGGTGGTACAGATTCTTCTTTCTAGGATGTATCATCCTGATGCATTTATTGATTTCCCCTAGCTGCTTTGATTAATATTAACAAATCACTTATTTCCTCACTTCAGCCTTTCTTAATTTTCTTGTCTCTCTCTGATAAGTATTTAATTATAGTTAATCCTTCAATTTCCTTGCTATCCATTTAATTGTCGTCTTCTTTTCCGCTTTCTTTTACTGTGTTAATTTGCCCCCCTAATTTAAATTTTTGACCACCTCTAAACTACGATATCTCTTTTATTCTTCAAACCTCCTACCTCTCCCCTCCAGTAAAAACTTCATCCTACTGAATACCTATTGTACATTTTTAGGATACTGCTAACTTCTTTCACCATGGTGGCTACTAATATGGTTAAGCAAGATTTACTTAAGGGGAATAAAATTCTTATTCCCCTAATTTCTGAGCATGCTTTACCTGTTCGGCATTCAAACCTTCTCCTGAAACATAACAATTAATGCCAGCATCTACTAATGTAAACCAGGACTGATTTTAGATTTCAGAAGCTCTCCTAGATCTCTCCAGTTCTGAAAGTGCAGCGAACCTACTACAAACTTGCTGTAAACCCTTGAATTTCAGACAGCTTCTCCCATCATCAGGGAGACACAGTTGAGTCTCATCACATGAAGTTTTTCCCACCAGAGGGAAGCTGTATTACACATACAAGATCTGCTTAAGCTCCTCTAGGTAAGAGCATCTCCCCTTTTTCCCATAAGTACCTTAGATGTATTGAGTAGAGTTATCCACGTGCTTTAGTGTCTGCCAATAACACAGGATAAGTAGATTTTAGTAATTCATTTTCACAGTCCAGAAGCAGACCATAGTTAGAAAGGTTTTATGAACAGATTCACAGAAATAAGAAAAGCTGCAAGCTTTCATCATCTCAGTCTAAGATCTCTCCCTTCTTGTCATATACCTACATGTTCAGCTGTGTGTCTCCTCTTACATAAACCTTAGGTCTGATATACTAGAAGGGTACTGCAATCGTAGGATACATGTAAATGCTAAACCCAAATCTCTCCCTGGTTTGTTTTGTTTTGGTTTGGCTTGGTTTTTTTTTCAGATTTTTCCCTTTTCCCAGCATCTACTTCAAGACTTGTGAGAACAGAAATCAGTCAGGACTTCAAACTTAGCTTTTTCCTGAGGGAAACTTCCTCACATACCCATAAATTTAGGAAGTGTTATTGGCTGAGTGAAGCCATCTATAACCAGATACAAGCAGTTCATCAACCTTCTGAGAGAAAAATGTTCTTTCCCTCCTGGCAAGAGAGATTGAGATCTCAGGGCAAAGGCAGGAGATTATACACCAACCTATTTATAAATTGTAAATCTACGCTACATACAAATATATATATGTGAGGTGATGTGCGCTATTTTTAATTGAGCTAGGCACAATTGTAATAAAGCACATTTTTTGGATTCATGAATTCCTGACCCTGGTTTGAAGTCTACTATGACAGACACCTCACATTTTCTTAAAAACCAGTATCTATTCTGCTTCACTCCATTGACTATGGGCAGAGCAGCAAGACTTTTATTATCATCTTGTTGGCTAATCAGCTGCTGCAGAAGGAGGGTTTCTCTAACCATCTTCCTTACTAGCTAAGTGTTGGTGTATTTATTCATTCCTGCCTGTTTCTGTCCATTTCCAGGGCCCAAAACCTCTAATGTGTATTTAGAAATCTGCCTTTTTTCAGGTGCCAAATGCAAGTCAGCTGTAAGCAGTTAGAAAGGAAAATATTTCTCAGCATTCGCTTAGAGACTTAGCCACTGTAAATACTGGCGGTGCCAAGAAAACTTGCCAACCAGAGATGAGTGAAACAATTTATATGTAAAATAACTGGTAGCAACAACCCATGACAACAGGAGAATTTTCTGCCACTCCAGCTGTCATTGCAAATGGGAATTTCATTTATTACCCGTCTATCCTCCTTATTTTGTAACTTTCCTATTACAAGAAGATAACCAAAAGTATTAACAAGCAATTAACATTTACTTTACTTGATTCTGAAAGTTTGGTCACACTTGCCAGTTTAATCTGCGTATATACTGATGGCCTTGCAAAATTGGCCTTTGAAAAAAGCATATGGTAGAGTTAATCACTGTGAAATCCTAAAGGCTTTGCAAATCATTGGAAAAGCATCCAAGCAAGCTGTTCAGCAACAGCGAATCTTTGCAACTATATGTTAGGTACAAGAGATCAAAGTCATGTTTCAATATTTTATATCACCATAAGCTAAAAATCATCTGTCACTAATGCTGAAAAAAATTACTCTGTATTATACTGTATGTGACTTATTGTGAAGTTCTTTTATTTGTTATGAGTAATAAATTAGAGCTTATAAGTGGAACTGTTTATGCATATTTATCCACAAGTAAGTATTTATATATGCATTTTATATAAAACTATTACTATGAAATTATTGCTCACCGAATCCCTCAAATATTTCTCTGGTGCTTAATTTTTCTCTTGACAATTACGGTAAAGACAAACTATGCGTGTAAAGCCTCTCCCACCACACATGAACACAAACATGTCTATGTAGATACTGGACTGCACTGCTATTTCTGAATCTTCTGCAAAAACACTCATAAAAACCCAAGGCAAACTGTTGTCAGGTCTACAGTAATAATAGTGTCATGTGAAAGTTTCTTCGAGGATCCTTTTGCTTAGGACAGTAGCAGATTCTTTAGCCCAACCAACCCCTTGTTGTTCTTTTTACCACTATCTAAGAAAGGAACAGTGAATGGTTTCAATTTAAGCAGTAATCATAAAAGCAGAAGGTACAGATATCATCAGACTATTTTTTAAGATGGAATAAATTGCATTTTGCAACTTCTTAAGGGAGTGAGTTACACATGATTGAACAACTCAGACTTCAGACCTACAAGTTCAGCTATTTCAGTCATCCTTCTCAAGCTTCACTCCATCACCTCACAGATGTGAGATATGAAATCCATGTGCCATCTACATTTTCTCACCTTCTCATAATGCAAATTATTAGAGTTTGAAAACACAGCTACAAATTTAACTTCCTCTTCCTAAGGAATTGTCTCCTGGCAACTGAAGTTGGGATTAAATAAGTAAAGAAAAGAAAAGAAAAAAAAATTCTGTGCAGGTTTTGGCCTTTTAATTAAACAGCATCAAAAAGCCAAAAACTTGTGTGGCAGCAAGATACTTACTCTAAAGTTTTTCAATGAGTTTTAGATTCTCTCCAGTGAAGGGAAACAGATATACTGAATTTGATCGGCTGCCTGACACACAGCTATAGCCTTTTTCCCTGTAAGGTAGCAAAAATATTTCAGTCTCCAGCCTTCCAATGATCCCAGTTTAATTTTTTTTCTCTGACTAGTGAAAGTGAGGCCAGTGCCCTGAGCACCAAAGGATCTTTATGACCTTCCAACACACAGGTAGGACATGCGCAGTTTCCCCAAAACATTCCATCCAGCTCAAATAAGTCACTCGCTAATTACTGCATAATGTTAATTGCCGTTGTTGTTTGTTTCAGAGCCTGTTCCTGGCCTCTGTGTTCCATGCCCAGATCAGTGTGCCCAAAGAGACAGGCAGATTGTCGCAGTGCTCCTGCTGCGGGTCTCATGGCAACAGCACACCACCGCGTCCTTCTCAACAGGTGCCTCCCTTCTCCCCTTCTCCATCGCTGAAGCGTTATTTGGAGATTGGTATTGATACAGAAGAACATGTTCTGAATTAAAGAAGCCTCAAGAAAGTGAAATTTCCACCCCTTTCAGCTCCCTGCCAACCGAAACTCACTCCTGTCTTTTTCCTCTTTGCTTCCGACCCCCAGAGAACTTTGCATTCATTTACCGCAGAACGGGGTTCAGAGAAGAGCTTTACTTCACCACACCAGGAGCAGTCCTCAGTCACACACTGTACACTTTTAATAACCTCAAGGGCTTTCATTTCACTAACAAGGAAGAATTAATCTGGTATCAACAACATTCCTTTTAGTTACCATGAAGAAGAATAGATCGCGAGTTAATGTTATTTAAGACACTGGAATTAAGACATGGTATGTTTCTCAGAATGCACCACTGACTATTTATTTTCTCTGACACCTGTATCATACATTAGTTGCAATTTATGACTGTTTATACATATGCATCTGTGTTACTTTTCTTTAAGCCACCATACCAGCACAGTGTATTTGCTGGTATTGTCACACTTGCAAGTCATTATCACATAGATTTTGGAGTCTCCAGTGTATAACCATTAATAATGACCTTGGGTTATGATAACAGTCAAAATCACATTCAGATTCAACGTTTCAAATGTGATTTCCAAACCTATCGAGCCTCACACAGCCACTGGAAAACAACTGGTTCCCACTCCCGGCTCATCCACGAGCCGTTCTTCACTGACCTGCAGTGTGGTGCCGTGGTGCCAGGGTTCCTCTCCTGGCCCATGATGCTGTGTGCCGTAGCAGGCTGCTGGGACTGACCTTATCCATCTCTGGTCAGGATGTGTCTGACCTGCATTAGGAGATCTCATGTGGTCAATGCATTTACAATCACATAAGCTGCCACTGAACTGTGTAATATACGAGACATACAGTACTTGAAAGAAAAGTGCCTAAGAAATTTTACTAAGAGGACTCATTAACATCATATGCATACACAGAATAGTACATAGCTAAGTAATATTTATGCTTCCTAGGCCTCAGCCCAAGAGCAGCAGGATGCAGAAGTCGCTCCCTAACTTCTTTGCCTTCTTTTTATTCTTATTTTCAAAGAAACAGAGGTCTCATGGTAACCTATAACCTATGGGAACTTATGAGGAAAGGCTGATAGAGATGGGACTGTTTAGTCAGGAGAAGAGAAGGCCCAGGGGGAGATCTTATTAATGTATAGAAATACCTGAAAGGAAGGTTTATTGAGGATGGAGCCAGGCTTTTTTCAGTGGTACACAGTGACAGGGCCCGAGGCAATGGGCACAAACTGAAACACAGGGGGTTCCCTCTGAATATCAGGAAACGCTTTTTGACTGTGAGGATGACCAAGCACTGGCACAGGTTGCCCAGGGAGGTTGTGGAGTCTCCGTCCCTAGAGAGTAACAAAAGCCAACTGGGCATGGCCTTGGGCAACTGGCTCTAGGTGGCCCTGCTTGGGTCAGGGTTTAGACCAGATGCCCTCCAGAGGTCCCTTCCAACCTCAGCTGTTCTGTGATTCTGTGAACCATTAGGGAATTAAGTACAACTTTGTCTAGCCTCTTCCATTCTCCCACTTCCCACTTTAATATTTTCCTTGCTATGTATGAGTTTGCATCTTTCTCAAGTCTATGTGAAAAGTTTGGTTAGATTTCTTCTGAAACTTCTGAACTCCCCTGTTTGTTTTTACTTTCCAGAGGGAACTGGAAAGTTTGTACCTGTCACATACTCAGGATTATATTTTCCAAGTTACATATATTTCCCTACACCTGCAACTCAGAATACGAAATCTTCAGGCTGAAGGGGAATTACTGCCCAAATCTGGTTAACAAGATTTTAAAAGGAAAAAAAAAAATCACGTTCTGAAAAGTCACTGTTGAGCTCACTATTTCAGAATAAGCTCCTGAAACATATTTCAGTGCTTCACCCAGTCCAGTGTAATAACTGAAAGTTGCTTCCATTAGTCAGTGAGCTATTATAGGATTTGATAGATCTTACCGTTAAGCATTTTTTCTAGCATTCAGTCTACATTGCCCTTTGCTCCATTTCTTTCCACCAGTGTTGATTATAAGCCTTTATAGCCACCAACAGGGTTTTTTTCCTTACTGGTGCACACAGTCATTTAATAATTGTATACTGATTCTGGCTCATTTACATAACGCTCAGTAACTATTTGCTCTACCAGAAATCCCACTGACTTCAACAGACTGTAATTACTGAACCAAATCTTTCATCATGAAAGTCACTCTTAATGCCAAAAAGTTAAGAAACTGCATTTAAATCATGGGAATTAACTTAGAATGGCCCATTTTGAGAGCAAGTCTGCAGGAATTTTATCTTACCGTAGTTGAATGCAGATCTACCAAGCAGGGAAGAAGAGGAGAAGAAAGTGGAGACCTGCAGAAGAGAGCGCTGCAGTGCCCCCTTTATAAACTCCTAAGTAAACAGTTTGATATTTGGAAGTCCCTGATAAAGAGTCACTGCATACAAATAGGACCTGGCTGGTCACGGATAGATAAGACCTGCTGCAACATGCACTGTGTTGCTGTGACTTTCAGCATAGGACCCTTTTGCATTCTTTGGAGGGAGATTTCCAAACTCATCTCACCAATTTAGATCAGGGATACATTACCCTCTTCGCAGTTGCAATGTACAGAAGTTCGTCAGAAGCTGTCAGAAGTTTTTCTGCAGCTCCGTCAGTACATTGTCATACTGATAGGGCTCAATAACGTATTTAGGCAGGCAGTGCCAGAGCCTGCACCATCCATGGTCCTTCCACAACTTATGGAAGAGGCTGTGCGGCCCCAAGTTACACATCAGAGTCCATAGTCCTCTTTACGTGAGAAAGCACTAGCAAAAGGCTTGAGTTTTGCAGTTTAGCTGAGTCTTAGGAATCTTTTTTCCAAGAAATCATAAAAGGTTCATGTAATAATGCTGTAGTTGGGACACTAGATTAGGAATTTTAACATGACCTTGTTTTTTGATCTTGAAATTTGCAAAATTCACTGCACTTCTGCCTTCATTTCTATGCTAATTCTCAGTTGGTCTCATTCATTTTTCTCACAAACTGTTGTGTGTCAAGGGCTGCCTTCTTACCGTATGCATGTGCATAGGCCCTGCCACCATGTAGGCCTCAGTCTTGGTGGTTAAATTTGGTATTTAGTGAAGCAGGACTGAAACACTTTCAATATATTCTATACAAGACTTCAACTATTAAATAGTTTTCTTTCAACGCTTCCACTAAGTAGGAAGACAATTCCCATTAGGAAGATGCAACAGCACACCAGGGTGTAGGCACTTGTTTTCTGACTGCTATGGTCTGTTCTTCCATAGATGTAGGATGTGTAAATAAGAGTATAACTGTAAAAACATATTAAATAACCCTTGTATAGGCCTGTGAGTTACCCGTGTAATTCAGCAGGAGAACTAGTCAGGCCCATACAGACATTTCTTTCACTCAGATTATATTTAAATAAAAAACGTGTTTGATCCCCAAGATGTTCTTCTTGATCAGAGTTAAACACACTTCCAATCACCTGTGGCTTTGCCTTTTATCCTTTCACCTGATATTACACAAAGTGATACTCAAGTATCACTTTATCAAATATCACTATGCTCTCTACATCTTCCTGAGGAGGGGAAGTGGAGAGGGAGGTGCTGATCTCTTCTGCATGGGATCCAGTGATAGGACACATCGGAATGGCACAAAGCTGCACCAGGGTAAGTTTAGACCAGACATTAGGAAGCATTTCTTTACTGAGAGGGTAGTCAAACACTGGAAGAGGCTTCCTAGGGAGGTGGTCGATGCCCCAAGCCTGTCAGTGTTTAAGAGGCATTTGCACAATGCCCTTAATAACATGCTTTAACTTTTCATCAGCCCTGAATTGGTCAGGCAGCTGGACTACATGATGGTTGTAGGTCCCTTCCTACTGAACTATTCTATGCTATGCTATGCTATGCTATATTATGCTATGCTGTTTATTCTCTTCTGTTCTGTTCTGTCCTGTTCTATTCTATTGTGTTTTGTGCTGTAAGAAAATAATTAATTAAGATGAAGATTCCTGGCCCATTCACTGTTGCAGCCCAATATTCCCATTAGGTTATTTTTTTTCTTATGACACAGCATCAATGTTTCATGAGATTCACAGTAGCTTGCAAAATTGTACAAAGAACAGCATATCTTCTTAGTTTAGTTCTCTGGTTAGACATAAATAATCTAAGACCTGACCAGCTAAATAACTGTAATTCGTTTTTCTTTCTGCTCTATTAATCTCTTGTGGAATATTAATTTAAAGCCTGGTTTATTCTATCTACTTGATTTATCTTAATGAATTTTCACTGACATTCATTTGTAAACAGATCCTCATGTTTTCCTCTAATCACACTTCCACAGTTATGTACAAGTTAATTGTCTCCTTTTCAAAAACAGTATATAAAAATAAATGAAAAATGTAATTCCACTACCAAAGACTGGACTATTACATTATTAGGTGGTGCTTATTTGCTTAACACCATGAAAGATTTTTAGATGTCTTTTGTTTCTATTTATTTCATAGCATCATAGAATCATAGAATGTTTTGTGTTGGAAGGGACCTTAAAGATCGTCTGGTTCCAACCACTCTGCCATGGGCAGGGATACCTCCCACTAGACCTGCTTGCTCAAAGCCCCATCCAACCTGGCCTTGAACACTTCCAGGGATGGGGTCTCAACAACTTCTCTGGGCAATTTGTTCCACTGTCTCACCACCCTCAGAGTAAAGAATTTCTTCCTAAAATCTAATCTAAATCTCCCCTCTTCCAGTTTAAAGGCATTACCCCTTGTCTTATCACTACATGCCCTTGAAAAATGTCCCTCTCCTGCTTTCTTGTAGGAGAGATACTGGAAAGCTGCTTCATCCTTCATCCTTCAGATACTGGAAAGCTGCTATAAGATCTTCCCAAAGCCTTGTCTTCTCCATGCTGAACAACCCCAACTCTCTCAGCCTGTCCCCATAGGAGAGGTGCTCCAGCCCTCGGATCATCTTTGTGACCCTCCTCTGGACCCGCTCCAACAGGTCCATGTCCTTCTTGTGTTGAGGGCTCCAGAGCTGGACACAATATTCCAGGTAGGGTCTCATGAGAGCAGAGTAGAGGGGCAGAATCAGCCCCCTCGACCTGCTGGCCACGCTTCTTTCAATGCAGCCCAGCATGCTGTTGGATTCCTGGGCTGCGAGCACACGTTGCCGGTTCATGTCGAGTTTCTCATCCACCAACACCTCCAAGTCCTTCTCCTCAGGGCTGCCCTCAATCCATTCTCCGCCCAGACCGTATTTGTTCTTGGGATTTTCCTGACCCCCGTGCAGGACCTTGCATTTGGCCTTGTTGAACTTCATGAGGTTTGCACAGGCCCACCTCTCCAGCCTGTCCCTCTGGATG
>VUYV01000781.1:121856-134276 GCA_008711295.1 Anarhynchus alexandrinus | reverse complement strand
AGCGGCGGCGGCGGGGCGGGAGCGGCACGGCGGGTGCGGGGCGCCGGGGGGCCACCCCGGGCTGCACTGCCCTGGCGGCGCGGGGGTCCCGCCCGGGGAACCCCGATCCCCGCCGTCAGGAGGGCCGCGGACCGGCCCGGGCTGCTGCGCCGGAGGCTGCGGGGCCGGAGGTGAGAGGGGAGCGGGCGGCTCCCGGTGCCGGGTCCCCGCCACCCCGCGGACGGCTGGGCCGGGCGGCGGGAGGGAGCGGGACCGGGGGCTCGGCTGCGCTCCCGTCCCGCAGGCGCGGGGCGCCCGCCAGTCCCCGTGCCCGGCCCCGGGGTGCAGGGGGAGCCCGGGGTTCCCCTCCGCCCGCCTGGACCCGCCGGTGCTGCCCGGGGCTCGGCACGGCTTCCCGGCACGGCTCTGCCCTGGTCCAGTGTCCCCGCTGTGGGCCTGCAGCTGCCAGCCGGGCTGAGCCCCCCGGGCTGCCACCGTGACTTCCCTGCCCCGAACCCCTGGGATGCCGGGTCCCGGTCCACCCTCTCCTCCACACCGCACCCGGTGGGACGGGTGGCAGCAGGTGGTGGGGGACTGGGGGCTCAGGGGGGTGCCCTGAGGCTGGGGACACACATCCCCCACCCTGTGCCACCGACCTCGGCCAGAGCCCCAACACCACGGGGATTACTGGGAAGCTCCCCAGCATCGGCAAAGGGACTTTTCCCACCACCGTGCCATGCCGTGCCAGGGTGAGGACGCATCAGGCATCCCCAGCACCCCGCAGACAGGCACCCTCGGTTGACGGCAGGGCCCCGGGTCCCCCTTGGCAGGCACTGCCTGCGCACTGCGTGGAGCCAGTGGGGTTCCCCACACGGTTTCACTTCCCCCCATGGCGGGTGCCTGGCGGCAGAGGGCTGGAGGCGCTGGCAGCAGCAGGGGCCATGCTGTGCTGCTGCCAGGCGCAGGTGCTGGGGTGGGTGCCCTCCCTCAGGAACAGCTCGGGTTTCTGGGCCCCACCGGGGGCTGTCAGGCTGGCACCAGATGCTCCAGCCCCACCGGGGCTTTGTTTGGAGCCGTTTCCTTTTGGCTCGGCTGCACCGCCCTCCCCTTGGCACCCGGCCCGTGGCACAACCCCAGCCTCTCCCAGCACCCCCCAGCCTCAACCAGCCTTGCTGTGGCACCCGTGCAGCTCCTGTGCCCCGGTCCCTGGCGGTAAGTCACCCTCTCCCCCACTTTGGCCCGCTGGCCGCCCTGGGGTTGGGGTGGCATGGTGGTGGCCCCTGTGCCCATCCCTCCACGGCGCCGGCGCGGGCAACGGAATCCCAAAAGCAGCTGTCCCCGCTGCGCCCAGCTGCCCTGGGGTTTCGTTACCCGCGCTCCCGCCCCTGCCTCGCCCCACGCGCCCCCCCACCCCACTGCCACCCCATGCTGGGCCAGGCACGGGGCGAGAGCCGCTTGCCCCCCTCCAGCCCCTCTTTGTGGCCAGGGCAGTGTGTGGGGGACATGCTGGGAGAAGGGGGGGTGTGGGGATGGGGGTCACAAGCACCCAGCCTTGCAGCTCAGCCCTCCCGCCCCAGGGCTGGGGGCTCTCTGGCGGTCTCGTGCCACTGACAGCTAAAAATAGCAGCTGGCTTCCTGGGGACTAACTGCTGGGGTGAGTGTGCCGAGCGGCAGCCCCAGCTGCTGGCTGCAGGGTGGATGTGGCCACCTGCACCGGGACAGCATGGGTCACGAGATGCTGCACGAGCTTCCTGCCACTGCTGGCCTGCGCCAGGCTCTCCATGGCCCCCCCCAGATTCCCTGGTACCAGCAGGAGCAAGTGGTGCCCGGGCAGGATCTGTCCCCCAGAGAGAGAGAGAGAGATGGCTTTGGAATGACACGATCACTCCCGCTGAGCAGGCAGCCAGAGCCATCGGGGATGTCGTGTCTGTCCAAAGCTCTTTCGGCACCGCTGAGAGCCCCCCCGGGCTGCCATGCTGCTGGGCCTCGTGTTGGCTGCCTGCAGGGACCCCCCGGCACTCTGGGATGGAGGTGGATCCAGCCTGGACCCCTCCAAGCAGCGGCACAAGGTCTGAGCGTGCTCCCAGCCCACACTGGTATGTTCCCCCCCCGGGCCGGCCAGGCAGGGGTCCTAGGTGGCTCCTGCCCTGCGGACAGTCAGCAGTTGGTCTGGTGTGAGCAGCGATTCTCAGATCACCTCTTGGCTGTGGGTGGTGCAGGGAGCACCCCACCACGGCACAGCCTTGCACTGCTGGGGGGTACGCAGCTGCCCCCCAGCTGGAGAACATGCCCCTGTTCCTGCCCCAGGGCTGCAGGTTCGCACTGGCTGCAGGCTGCAGAGCTGCCTGCGGAGCCCTGAAACGATTGCTGCGTTCCCGACAGAGCCCATGCAACAGGCCATGCTGCCAGGCTCTGCCCTCACCCCGGCCCCCCGCGCATGCAAGCCCTGGAGGAACCGGTTTGGGCCCTGCGGGCAGAACAGCCCCCCCACCCCAGCCCCGCGGGGAGGGCAGGAAGGGAAGGGCTGGGAGGGAGGTCCCCAGCTCCCCGGAGACACGTGCTCCCCGCTGCTGTGGGGGGTGTCAGCACTTCCTGGATACCCGCTGGCACAGTGCTGAGTGCGGGCTGGGCCCTTGCCCCCATCCGCAGGTTGGAGCTGGCTTTGCCTGCAGCCCAGGAGGGGAGCGGCAGCCCCTGCTGCCTGCCTGCCGATGGGGACAGGCTGAGGGATCTGGGGTTGTTCAGCCTGAAGAAGAGAAGGCTCCAGGCAGACCTTATGGTAGCCTTCCAGTACCTAAAGGGGGTTTATAAGAAAGACGGGGACACTTTTGAGCAGGCCTTGTTGCGATAGGATAAGGGGTAATGGCTTTAAACTAAAAGAGTGAAGATTTAGACTAGATATAAGGAAGACATTTTTTACAGTGAGGGTGGTGAAACACTGGCACAGGTTGCCCAGAGAAGTGGTAGATGCCCCATCCCCGGAAACATTCAAGGTCAGGTTGGACGGGGCTCTGAACAGCCTGGCCTAGTTGAAGATGTCCCTGCTCATGGCAGGGGGGTTGGACTAAATGGTCTTTAAAGGTCCCTTCCAACCCAAACCGTTCTGTGATTCTACACCTGTTCCATTCGGGGACCCAGGCAGCAGTGTGGGCCCCCTCCCTGTGAACCCACGCTCGAGACGCAATGGCTACAGAGGAGCTCAGTGCTGCAGACACAATCAAGACCACCATAGTGCTACCATCTCATCGTTTCTACCTCCTTCCTCCTGGGGCTGATGAGTGGGAAGGCACTGAGCGGGAGGGCAGCTTCTCTCAGGAGGGTGTCCAGCAGAGCGGGCAGGGCTGGGGCAGGGGCACAGAGGGGGCCACGGGGGGCGACTGACCCACCTCCTCCGCTGTGCCAACCTTGCAAGTGCTGCTGGTTGTCCTCCACCAACCTGTCCAAAGCCCGTTCGTGCCGACCCGCCTGGGGTCGCGCTGTGCTTGCAGCCAGGGTCTGCCTTACGCCCTCCGGTCCCAGCCGCCCCTTCCCGTCTCGCCGGGCATCGCCGCTCTCCCTCAGGCGCCACACCCATCATGGCGGCCCGTTACCCGCGAGATGGCCGCCTTGCCCCGTCCAACCCGCCCGCCCCCAAGATGGCCGCCCAGGAGCGCCGCGCGCCGCGCCCAACATGGCGGCTGCCTGCGAGTGCCGGGGAGGGCGAGCGCGCCGGTGATGTCACGTCCGGCCTGCCGCGGCGGAAGCGGTTGCCGGGCTCCCATGGAGACGGCCGAGGGTCGCCCGGGGGTGGCGGCGACACTGCAGGCGTTGAACGGGGCGCTGGGGCGGCCCGCGGGGCTCTGGGTGAAGGAGAGCAGCGCCCGCAATCTGCGGCACCGGGACTTCCTGGCGCCGCGGGCCGCGCTGAGCGCCGCCTTCACCGGGGGGCAGGTAGGCCGCGGCGGCGCGAGTAGGCCGCAGGCGGGGCCTGCGCGGAGGGGGGCGGGACCGAGGGCGAGGCCTGCGCGGAGGGGGCGGGGCCCGCGCCAGGCCATGCGCGGGCCGGGAACTGACTGCTCGCCTTCTCGCCCGGCAGGTGCCCGCTGACGTCGTGTCGGGCGTGACGTCATTGGGAGGCCCGGGGGTGCTGGCGGTGCGGGGCTGCCAGGAGACGCCGGCGGGGCTGGCGGTGCAGGTGCGGCGCCCCGAGGCCTTCCGTCACCTGCTGGGGTCCCCGTGCGGCCCGGCCCCTGAGGCAGGGGCGCATGCGGGGCGGGTGGTGCTGCACTGCCCGTCCCTAAGCCACCCCGGCGCCCTGCGGCCCCGCCACCTCCGCCCGCTCCTGCTGGCCGACCACCTGGCCCAGCTGCTGCGCGCCCAGGGGTGAGTGCCTCACCCCCGCCCCACCGCCCGGCCCTGCGCTGCCAGCGCCTGCCTCTCCCTCTCTCTCAGGGTCAGCGTCTGCCTGGTCCCTGCCCTCACCGAGGAGGGGAGCCGGGAGGTCCTGCGGCAGCTCCGTGTCGACTGGCCCTCAACCTCCGGCAGCTCAGCCCTCCCTGATACCATCTCAGCCTTGAAGCAAGCGCTAGGCCAGTCCCCCTGTGCCACAGCCTGTGAGCAGGCGCCAGGCACAGCTGCGCTGCCCGAGGATGTCATCTGTAAAGTGCACTTGAAGAGCTTCGTGGAGCAGCAGGGCTTGGTGGGCTATGACCCCAATCTAGACGTGCTTCTCGGTGAGCTTCACGTGTACAGCAGCTCTAATGTGACAGCAGAGAGTGACTGGCTACAAACAGGCCTGTTTCTTTTTTTTCCAATTGTTTTTACAGAAAATAAGGGGCATTTACATCCAAATTGCCTTCTCTTATTCCCCATCAGTCTGGTTTGAGCTAGAAATGCAGACAGCCTGGGGCAGACCTGATGGGGCAGGATGGCGGGGGTGAGAAGCCCTTGTGTCCCACTCTGAGTGTCCTTCCTTCTTTCAGTGACGGAGGGGAAGCTGCGGTCCCTGGCTGAGTTGCAGCAAGCTGTTCTGCAGTGCACGGTGAGTAATCCTGTGGCGCTGCCTGCCTCTTGCTTGTGAGACCTCATTTCCTTCTGTCACACAATGGTGTGTGAGCTCCCTGCTGTGCTCTGCTGTAGGCTGAAGGCCAGGAGCAGTGCTGCAGCATTGTGCATGTGGTGAGCTGCGAGGAGGAATTTCAGCAGCAGCAGCTGGACTTGCTCTGGAGGATTTTGGATCCAGGAGTCCACACAGCTTTGCAGGTCAGGAACCTCCCACGCTCCTCACTGTGGCCCCCAGCATCCTTGCGCTCAGCCAGCCCCCTTTAATCCCTGCAGCAAATGCTGAGGCGCAGCCTTGCCCCCTTGTGATGCTTCCTTTTCCCTTGGTGGCCCCTCCACACTCTTGCCTGGGACGTGGAGCAGCCTCTCTGCCCTTGGGATTTCAGTGCTAAAGAAGGAGGGGTGGGAGAAGACTGTGGGGACACAGCTAAAACAGAGCTGATTTTAGCCCAGTTCTCCTGCAATGCGTTTTGGTAGAGCTTCTGAGTCTTTGACCCCAGTCCTGGCCTCACCTCTCTCTTTCAGAAACACCTTGTCTGTGGGCCAGTGAAGGTGACAAACCCCTCATCGCCCATTGGGGCAGACCAGTACTTCCAGTAAGTTGATGTGTAGCAAGGTGGCCACTGCGCTGCTCGTCTGCCAAGGTTTGCCTGTGCTCTGCCCAGCCCCATGAGCACCCAGGCAGCCACGCTGCAGCACTGAGCGAGCTGGTGGCACGTGGAGAGTTCTGCGCAGTCCTTCCATTCTGCTTTTCCATGGTCTCAGGGCTGTTTTGAAAGGACTGGAGGTGCAGAATGGAGCCACAGGGCCCTCCTTGGTCCCAGTGGCCTCCTCCAGCAGTGCTGCTTCTGGCCCTCTCTGTGCTGCCAGGAGGAAAGGCAGCAGCAGGAGCTGGCCACCACGGTGGTGCAGGGTGGTATCTCTCTGCCTGCACACATTAGTGGACAGCCCTGGCACAAGGGCGGCCCTTTCTCAGCCAAAAGGCATAACCTGTGTCTGGCACAGTGGCTTCCTCATGGCTCTCTCCAGGCAGTGGCACAAGGGGCTGGCCACGGTGTGGCTGTCCCCGCCCAGCTCCCAGAGGTTTTGTATCACTTTTGCTTGGCTGGGTTGCTGCTGCAGCTGGGGTGCCCCGAGCAGCCCAAAGGCTGGAGGGGTCCCGGGGGGCTCTCTGGGGCGAGCTCAGCCCAGGGGTGGTGGCTGTGAGTGTCTTGTGTTCCTCCCAGGCTCCGAAAGCGCCAGATGTACGAAGCCTCTGTGATGAAGTATGGGGAGCTTGCGCAAGGTGAGGGTTTGCTTTGTGGCTCTACACAGATGCTGCTTCATCCCCATCTCCCCTACTGCCATGTGCCTTCCCCCCCTCGCCTCTGTGTTTGCAGCCAACTGGGCTCTCCCCCACACAGTGCTTCCTATCCCCTCTGCGATGGAGCCAGGTGCTAACCTTGCTTGGGGGAAGGCATCTAAACCGCCATGCAGGGCACCTGCACAGAGCAGCACCTGCAGACAGGGGCCAAGGCTGGGGAAGTGTGGTGGTCCCCAGCTTCCACCAGAGCCCCCTGGCCCCAGTGGGGGTTCCCGCCTAGGCGCTGGGGGTGACATCACATGGGAATGGAGTGAGTTGTGCGTGATGCCACCTGTGTTCTCCACAGACGAGGCCTGGACTGAAGTGACTGATACCCTCACAGTGGCTGCCATCAGGTTTGAGATGCTGAGCACTGCCCACCGGAGTCAGGTAGGAGAGCAGTTTGTGCAGAGCGGGGTCAGGTGAGCCGTGGGCATACCCAGCCTGGACTGTGACTTCTCCCTGCCCTCAGATCACCCTGGACCTGGAGGACAGCAGCATCTCCACCAAGGGAACCAAGAGTGGTGCCTTTGTGATGTACAACTGTGCCCGGCTGGCCACGCTCTTTGACACCTACCAGCGGGCAGTGGAGCGGGGTGAGTGCCAGCCCTGCGACCCTCCTCTAACAGCTGCTCCTGGGCTGTTCCTCATGCCTGGAGCCACAGGAGCTTCTCTGGGCACAACAACAATCTCCCACCTTCTTTCCAGGCACGTACCCACCTCTGCCACCAGCGTCAGAACTGAACTTCTCCTGCCTCCGCGAAGAGGTGAGCACTGAGAAGGGGAATGTGGAGACCTGTGTGCCCTCAGCTCCGGTGATGGATGCTGCTGGCCCAGGAGGATCCAGCCCTCTCCAACGCATGTAATCCTTTCACAGGGTGAGTGGCTCCTGCTCTTCAACTATCTTCTGCCCTTCCCTGAAGTCCTGCAGCAGGCAGCACAGCTGCACCCACCCAGCAAGGGAATCCGTATCACAGCCAACACAGAGACAGTAAGTGCCACGTGCCAGAGCACCCATGGGTGCTGCTCTAGCAGTCCCAGCCCAGACCAAGGCTGCGCGCTGGTAGGGTGCTGCCCACTGGTGAACGACACAGGGGCAGCACTGAGGGAAGAGACCACAACACCCCTGAGGCTGCTCCTGCTGTGCTTGGGGTTGGGAAGGGCCCAGGATTGGCCAGACCCTGCCGTGCCAGCAGAAGCTCTGTCTTGCAGGTGTGCAAGTTCCTGATCCAGCTCAGCATGGATTTCAGCTCCTACTACAACCGGGTCCACATCCTGGGGGTAAGTCAGATGTCCTGGGCTGTTTGCTGGAGGGTTCCTGCCTTGCAGTCCTCCCTGGGGCTGGACTGCAGTTGTGGTGCTTTGTGGTGCTAGTGGCATGATGCAGCCCAGCACCAGTCCAAGGATGCATACGCAGGGTGCAGAGGCAGCAGTGCCTCTCTCTAGGGCCAGCCTGTCAAGGGGAAATATGGCCACCAGCCCTACGTCGCTGCCTTTCTCCCTGCAGGAGCCGTTCCCTCACCTCTTTGAACAGATGTTTGCTCGCCTCCGGCTGCTGGGAGCAGTGAGGGACATGTTCCACAGTGCCCTGGCAACACTGCACCTCCCTCCTCTCAGTCAGATCTGAACCACCACTGAAAAGCTGGTGATGGGCACCAGGACAACGCACCATGAGGGGAAGGACGAAGCATGTCCTCCCTGGCAGGGCGAGGGGCTGCCCCGTGGTCAGGCAGGGAGCCAAGGGACACCTCAGCCCTATGCAGATGCTTTCCCTCTCAATGTCCACAAATTCTGAGGGTTTGGCTACGCACACCCTGCAGCTGTGCCCAGTGTAGCAGATGGGTGCGTCTGCCATGTCAACACCAGCAGCACCCTGGAAGCGGGGCTGGGGAATACTGGGGGACCAGTCACCACAAAGCCAGGCACCAACCTCGCATCCCTCAAAGCCGTTTATTGAAGGTTGCTCCGTGCTGGCAGGGAGCTCTCGAGGCTCAAGGCTCCCACTGGGCCATGTGCCAGGCCCTGATACTGGGGTCCAATACATTTGTTGCTGGACAAACGCTGTGTGTGTGTCTGACCCCAACACGGCTAGGGCCACGCGCAGCTTCTTGTGCCGGGTCCTGCTGCTGCGCAGAACAACCTGCTCAGCTTGAGGCAGCACCAAAGGGCTGCTCTGAGGGGTGGGGTGGGGTGGGGGGCCTGGTCCAGCACAGCACATGTTGGGCTGCTGCCCCTCACCCTGCAGGGTGCTGCTGCATAGGATCAGTGTTCCCACTCACTTCAGTACAGTCCCCAGTGCTGCAGGGATGGTGCTGTCACACAGGGTGAGGAGCACAAGGCTGCAGCCTGCCACACACCACACCAGCACCTGGCTGGTCTTGGCCTCCTGCTGCCCCCAAGCTCCCAGGGCTGGGCACGGTGGCTCAGTGTCCCCCCAAGCAGGTTCCTCTCTGCCACCAGGGCTGGAAAGCCTCACACCTTGGGGAGGAGGAACTTCTNGGTGCTGTCACACAGGGTGAGGAGCACAAGGCTGCAGCCTGCCACACACCACACCAGCACCTGGCTGGTCTTGGCCTCCTGCTGCCCCCAAGCTCCCAGGGCTGGGCACGGTGGCTCAGTGTCCCCCCAAGCAGGTTCCTCTCTGCCACCAGGGCTGGAAAGCCTGGACACAGGTCCCTCACACCTTGGGGAGGAGGAACTTCTGGGCAGGGTGGGCTGGTGACCCCCCTCCTCCTTCATTGCCTGGGAAGCCGCAGGCTGGTCCAGGATGGGGCAGCAGCTGCCTTTTCCCCTCGGGACCACCAGCCTTGTGCACTCCAGTCATGGCTGTGCTGTTCTCCAAGGGGCCGAGTGCACCTGTCCACTCGAGAGGGGACACATCAGCATGCAGGCTGGGACAGGGGCAGGGTGCCCTCCCCAAGCAAGCATGGAGTGGGATGTGCTGCATGCCTGCCCCATTACTGGGGAGCCTCCAGTGCAGGGGGCTCAGGGGGGGCTGTGCCGTGCAGCATCTCCAGCCCCTGCCCGCAGAGCACGCAGTAGTAGTGCAGGTTCCCCCCGGCCTCCCCCACCTCCCAGCAGTCCAGCTCGGCCAGGTCAGGCACGTGGAAGAAGGTGGTGCTGAGGGCATCCAGCCTGCCCGGGCCCCGGCGCCACAGCGTCAGGCGCTGGTCCACCGAGGCAGAAAGCAGCAGGTCTGGCCGCAGCACCCGGATCCCCGTCACGTGGGCGGCGTGGGCGCAGGGCCTGGCCACCCGCTCCAGGACACACAGGCAGGTCCCCACCGTGGCCTCGCCCCTGCCCAGGGCCACCTCCAGCAGGCAGACGTGGATGGAGCCGTCATCGCTGCCACTGGCCACCAGGTACTGTCCCTCTGTCGTCTCACGGACATGGAGGCTGTTTACACCGCAGTTGTGGGCCATGATGGTGAGCAGCGGGGCGCCCAGGGCTGGGAAAACAGGCTTGGTCAGGAGAGCGAGGCTCACCTTGACCGGAGGGAGCAGAGCCACCAGCAGCTGCACCCACCCAGGGGCTGCATCTCTCCCTCCGCTCGGTGTAAGGCGTCCACCGCATCTGCAATGGTGCTGGTGATGTCCCAGAAGGCGACGCTGCCATCGGTGGCTGCGCTGCACAGGAGATGCCTCCTAGAAGAGAGGTGTTGGGGGAGCCTCCAGCCACAGCCCTGCGGTAAGCAGCCCTGAGGATCCCCAGGGAGATCTGGGGAAGCGGCAGAGCTGCCCCTGCAGACTGAGTTCTCCCTTCCCTCTGCCTGCTGAGCTGCCGGCTGCTGTCCCTGCGAGGACAAATGCTTCTCCCCAAAGCCCCAGTGGTTGCAGCACAGCATTCGGGGCTCACCTCTCCCCTCCTGCCCGTGCGTGCTGGAACGCCTCCACCTTCAGCACACAGCGCTGGTGGTGAAATGACTCCGCCACCAGCACCAGCTTCCGGGCGGCCTCCAGCAGCCCAAAGACCCTGTGATGGAGCAGAGGGCAGTCAGCCATGGGAGAAGAGGGCTCCTGGTGCCTCTGCCCCCACGTCCCACCATGTGCTGCCCTGGTCCTGGCTCAGAGCTGGCCACGTCCATACCCGCAGCCTCCCCTGCGGAGCCTGCTCTGCTCCTGTCACCAGCCCCAGCTCCCCTCTCCCTGCCAGGCCCCAGGATGGCTCCTCACCGGACCGATCCATCGCTGCAGGCAGCAGCCAGGAACTTCCAGGGTGTTGACAGCTGCTCGTTGCTGGTCCCAGGTACAACAGAGAGGGACATGTATCTGCAGCAAACACAGGATGCTCACCAATGCCTCAGTGACGCCTGTGGCCCCAGGGAGGTGGGTGGCCCAGCAGAGCAGCCCAAGCCCAGAGCAGGACACAACTCCAAGCACTTAGAGGAGGCACAAAGAAAGACCGAGCCTTTCCCTAACCCCAGAGGTGCCTTGAGGCCCAGTGACTGGGCACAGGACACCAGGGATGTGTGCATGAAGCCACACTGACTCCTTCTGCCTCAGCTGAGCCCACAGCTGCACAGAGCAGGTATCCCAGTATGGTTCCCAGCACCCTCCCAGACTGTGGTCACCGCTACCCCTGCCTCGGGCAGTCCCAGAAAATCACCTCGTCTCCGGGTCCATCTTGACAAGCTTGTGCCTGTTCTTCTTCTGCTCCCAGTGCTCGTCCAGCCGGTGGGAGGCCACATGGATGACCTGGCAGGCCATGGTGCTCTCGGAGGCTGGGTCCCCAGCACACAGCAGCCGGTAGCACTCTATCTGTGCCCGGCCACCCGCAGAGAAGAGCAGGGCAGACAAACCCTTGTCACTAAAGCCCTCGTCACCAGGTGCCGCAGGGCCAGCCAGTGCCAGCGCCCTCACGCTGGAAATATGGTCACTGAGCCGGGCGAGGGGCACAGCCGCCCGGGAACGCTCGCTGAGTGCCAGGACGCAGGCTGTGGTGTCCTCGCTGCCGGTGACAAAGACATTAAGGGTGGCATGGCCGGGCACCTCCACCGCCCCCAGGCACCGCACGCAGGTGATCTCCCGCCCGTGCAGGGATGCCAGGAGCACCTGCTGCTCGCAGGGCTCGGCCTTGCGGTGGTACAGCATCACGTCCCCAGACTTGATGAAGGCGAAGGACTCGGCTGAGGGGCTGCTCCAGTAGCTCCAGGAGCGGTGCCCCCCACCGCAGGGGATGCAGTGAAGGTTCTCGCTGGTCCTGCTGCTCCACACCACAAAGTTGTCAGCGTGAAAGCCCAACACAAGCAGGTCCCCGTTGGGGGTGAAGCGCAACTCCTCAATCCACTGCAGCCCTTTGCAGGGCCTGTGCTTCCGCAGGACCTCCAGCTGCTGGCCCTGCAGGCGGAGCTGGCGGTAGACGCCGTCCCGGCCGGTGCTGTAGATGTAGCCCCTGTGGCAGGTCACCGAGGTAACCCCCATCTTCCCGTGGAGCCCAAAGAGCACAGACAACGGGGCCTCAAGGGGAAGAGCCCCTTTGCGTGACAAGCAAGAGGGCTCCACGTCGCCGCCAGAGTCCTCGCTGACTGGGTCGGTGCCGCCATTGGCGACGCTGGTGCTTTCTGCAGCCCGCCCTGCAGAGCTGCTGCAAGGGAAGAGGAGGAGGGAGCCCCGGCGGTCCCCACAGACCAGGAGCCCTTCCCGGGGCAAGAAGACCGCACAGGTGTGCCAGCGCTGCTTGCAGGGGGGTAGCAGGTACCGCCCCATCAGCCCCACCTGGGGTGCCTGCCCAGGGCGGTGGGCGACGTCCAGCCAGAGCATCTCCCCGTCGGGGCCGGAGGCCAGGAGGGCGGTGGTGTTGGGGGGCAGCCCGGGGCGGGGGGTCCAGCCCAGCCCGCGCACAGCCCCCTCGAACAGCCTCAGTTCGGTGGCGGCGCCGGGACGATCCAGGGGGAAGAGGACGAGGTGCCCGTCGCCACCGCCCAAGGCACAGAGCGCCTCGGCCCCGCCGGGGAGGGGGGCGGCCGCCAGCACCCCGCGGGACCCGCCGGCGGCGGGGGGAGGCAGCACCGGCACCCACCGCCTCGCCGTCGCCTCGTACGCCGCCAGCCCGCCCGCCTC
>VUYV01000781.1:102540-121106 GCA_008711295.1 Anarhynchus alexandrinus | reverse complement strand
CAGCCGGACCGCCGCCACCTCCGGGCCGGTGCCTGCGGGACACCGCGTCAGCCGCGGTCCCCACCTCCGCTGCCCCCGCCGTCCGCCCCGCTCCCGCTCCCGCGCTCACCCGCCAGCAGCACGTCCCCCGCAAACTCCAGGGCCGTCACCGGCGCCACCAGCGCCACCGACTCCATCTTGGCGCCGCCAGATGCACGCGGAGGCGCCGCCCCTCTCGCCCCACGCTTTATTGGCGCGCCACGCGGCCACGCCCCGCCCAGCGCGGGAAAAGGCCACGTGCGCACAGTCGGACCCGCCGCCCCGGCCCTACAGCTCCAGGTGCACCCCGCTGTAAGCCTTATCCACCGTCCACTCGCCCGGGGCACCCGCCCCGGCCCCCACGTAGCGCTCCATCTCCTGCTGGAACTGCAGCTGTCGGCGGCGGTTGGGGTCCACGTTGATCCAGTTGTTGGCAATCCACTTGGTGCCTTGGGTGACCAGGCAGCCCCCATGCAGGGCGAAGTCGTCCAGCTCCCCCACCCAGCCTGCCAAGCAGAAAAGCCCCGTTAGGAGGTGGTGAGGGGTGCTGCAGCACAGGCAGGCACAGCTGGCACTGCAAGGGGCTCTCCCGCCCACAGCACCTGCTTGGATTTTAGCTCAGTGACATCTTACAGGAGCCAGCTGCTCCTGGCACTCCTCCATCTTCGTGCTGCCCCACGCTAGCACCTACAAGGAGCTTGCCAGGGCAGGCTCCCAAGTGCAAAACACTCGTTGCCTCTGTGTCTCCACTCAGCACAAGGGGCTCTCGCATTCTGCATCACAGCTGCTCTTTTCCTCAGCTCTTCCCAAAAGGGGAGGTTGGCATGGAAGGGACGGGTCCTGCCACTATAAGGCCCATAGAAGTCAGAGGCTCACAGACATATCAGAGATTGCATTTCAGCAGTTCTAAATGACCCTCTCTTTACAGAGGTACCACGGTTTTCTGTGGCAGACTTGCATCAGCAGTCGCCTTCCATTTAGGAACAATTTGCTCATAAAAACACAACAGGGCTCTTCTTACAGGAGAGCGATGGTCTTGATATTATCATCCAACAGCTCAAACGCTGGTCTTCTGACCTCCTCTGTGGACTTTCTAGAGATGGAAACATGAGCTGCTCTCAGAGGAGCTGGGATGCTATACTCCTTCCTCCCACCACTGCTCAAAATCTGCCATCAAAACACTCTGGAGTCATGCTCACCAGGAGCCTGGAAGATTCATGTCAGTCCCCCAGCCTGGCTGTCAGGGAAAATCGTGCTGCGCTTCATGAGAAAAACAGCCCCAAGGACACATTATCATCATGCTGCGGCTCAGCCATAAAGCAGGAGTCGGCCCCAAGCACAGCCATGCCTCCCTGTGCTGCAGAGCTGATGGCCATGCCTTTGTCTGCCTCCCCTCCCTACCCCTTTGGGCAACACCACATCAGTGAAACATTTTGAATTGCAGACCAAGTTCCAGCAGGAGTTTCAGCTCGCACAGCGGGATGGGAGGCAGCTGGCAATGACTAGTGCAGCCAAGGTCTTTGTTTGCTAGCTACTCCCGTCCCCCAAAGGCACCAGGAGCCACTGACCTACTGCCTGTAAACAAAGGCCTTTCAGAGTCAGGAAGCTCCTACCCAGCTGGTGACAAGTAGACTCTACAGTTCCCACTAGCAGGCAGCTACCACCCTTTGCCTCTCTTCTGAGCTCCCAGCCACCGCAGAAGACGACGGCTGTCACCTCCTGCAGTCCTACCCCTCCCAAGAGACGAGTCTTGAAACAGGACCATACCTTCTCCGTCTGACAGGTAGTTGTACCAGAAGACAGCAGTGCCTTGCTGAGGTTTCACTCGCAAATTGCCCTTGTCGCAGTTTTTCCGAGTATCTCGCAGGTCAACATCATTCTGGATCAAAGACTGGCAAGAAACCACAGAGAAGGTGTCACAAACAGGGCTGGAATGAAGCGCACGCACTGGGCTGCCTCTGCTGCCAGCCATCATCCCGTCCTTTGCTTGAACACCCCGCAGGGACAGCTCAAGGCTGACGCTGGGCAGGGCAGGGCTTTCACAACCCACCCGGAGCAGCCAGTTTCAGCCCCCCTGGAGGTCCATGACCTGTTTCTGAGCAGCCACCCATTCCTTAACACGTTGCATGACAGGAGCACAACATACCTGCTGCCAAGACTTAGCCTGAGGAAGCCTGCCCAGACAGAAGCGAGCAGGACCCATGTTATGGCAGCAAGGCCAACAGACCACTCCTCATGCCTCTGAGCAGGGAGAGGTGCTGCTGTGAAAGCACTGCGCCTCTTCCCTTGGCCTCAGAGGGACACAGCTTCCCCATGCTCTAGCTACAAAGGCTAACGTCCACCAACCTCACGCGCCAGACCCCTTCTGCAGCCACAGCAAATACATTCAAACAGGGACTCAAAATCCCCAGAGGTAATGTAGGCGAGATTCATTTACCATCTCTTCATATGTCCTGTTATCAGCTATAGGAAAGACTGTTTCGCCTCCCCCAGTCACATTGTTCAGGTAGAACAGCACTGTCACATACCTGCAAGACAGAGTGGCTGTCAGGGGACACAACTGGAACAGGAAGGGACACACAAGGGCTGTCCATACCCTGCCCCTCCACCATACACACAGCGGTTCCTCCAAGACATCACAAGGTATGTGATTTACATCATCAGCTTTTCTCCAAGGACAAGACCAGGACAACAAAGAAAATCCCCTCCCACAACCATGAGGGTGCGTTTCTAGCCTCTGGTGGGGATGGCCCAGCAGCTCTGCAGAACTGCTCCACCCTCCTCACGTTGACCTGCAGGATTCACCCACCTCCCCCCTTCAAACCTCTTCATGCCAGCAATCTCCAGAGCTGGTTTGTGAGCCCACAACCTGAACACTGAGCCCCACATGAGATGAGGTGAAACGTCTCTCCACAACCCTTCTCTAGCACATTCCAGGTTGTGCCAAGGCAGACCTTACCGGCAGGAGGTCTCAAAGGGAGCGCTTTCATTGGCGACCAGCTTGGTGTGGCTGCAGGCAGTCTCGGGGAAGACGGGGCCACTGTCCATGTGGGCATGGTAGTGCCCTCCTTGGTCGTAGCGCACAACCTGGAGGGGCTCGCTGTGCTCCACAATCTCGGGGGGCAAGCGAGTCAGGCGCATTACCCTGGGGAAGAGGAGAGCAGAGCAGGTGAGAGGAAAGCACCATCAGCCTGGTCAGCCGCCACTCCCAAGCACCGAATAAATCCAGAGAAAGATAACCCCCTTCCCCAACAGACCGGAGAGACGGATGGGCTGCAGCAAGCATATCAAGAGATAACTAGGTCCTTACAGATCTTTTGGACCATCAGCAGCAGCTCAGAAAGTCCTCATCAAGGTTAATAAAAAAAAAACAACCAAAACCGAAGGGTGCATCTCCAGCAGGACTGCGCTCAGGAAGACTTTGCTTGCTCAGCAAGATCCCTTCTGTGTGTGTCCCTGGAGCCTTCATGTGCCATCTCATCGCTTCTCTGGACTCCTGCACACCACCTACAGACCTTGGGGACAGTTAGCAAAGCACAGGGTCCCTGCTGAGAGTGAAGGAGAGACTAGCTCTAGGAATATTCTTGTCACCTAACTCACCTTTCCCTGTTGCTTTTTCAGCAGCCTTCCCCCAGGGCAGAGGGGCATGGGAAGTGATCAAGGAGACTGGAGCCCTCCTGCTCTGGGATTTTTCCGCTGCTACATCTGAGATCATCCCCAAGGCAAGCAGGTACCTCTTGAGACCTGCCAAAGAACACTCAGAGCTCTGAGAATTTGGACCGGTGAAGCCCTTGGGGCAAGCACGAGGGGAACGCGGCACCCCGGCAGGACGGCAAAGCCCCCCCAGGCACCGCATGGTCCCAGGGAGGACTGTATCAGCCTCCTTCAATGCTATGTTTTCACATCCTCCTAACAGTGGCCAACTGAAGAGCGTAAAAGCAGTATGCCGATGCCTGTGTGTGCTGGCTAGCTGGCACCAAGAAGGTGGCAGCCACAGTCCGCTCTAATCAAGGCAATATGTGACTCCATTCTCCTACTGGAAAGCACTGAAGAAAAGGAGTGGCCAACAGCCGTTTTCAAGCCTCGGGACAGATTTTACCCACCCATGTTCTGGGCAAGGACCAGCACCACAAGAACAAGAGGGTCTCCAGCCAATTATCTGAAACTCACCACGGCTAAATGATTTGGCCTGCATGCTGGGTTTCCACGCTTCCCAGTACCAAATCTGAGATGAAGGGAAAGGTTAGAGGTTCTCCTGTCTGCCGTGAGTTGCCCTGTGCTACATGTGCTCGGAGCATTAAACTAACTCGGCTTACTTGAGATGAAGTTGTGCTTGTTAAAAAGTCAGCTCTGAACAGCTAAGACAGATTTCAGTGAAATGCATGAGTAACTAAAGCAAATGACAGTAACTACTGGCACCCAGACAGCATTGGAAACAGGCAGTTTGTCCCAGTAAGCTCATTTACTAATTAGAATGAATTATTTCATACAATGCCAAGTCTTCTTGGTTTTATAGGGCTGTTCCCAAAAGTGAATGGAGATGCTGAAAGGTTTGATTTTTCTTTTTCCTTTTCCACAGGACAATACAAATTCTTGTTCTAATGAAAACCTCCTCTCCCCATTCCATGTCTGTGTTCATTGCTCTTTATACTCCAAAGACTTTCATGCAATTAGGAAGTGTGAATATCGGCAAGTCTGCCACTGCCTCTCCCAGCACAGGTGGTCCTCGTGCCTACACAAACCCAACGGCCTGGCTGCCTGGCCCATACCTTTGCCGTATGGCTCTCATGACCTGGTGTGCCCCCTCGCCCTGGTACAGCCAGGTGTGCTGGCTGTTGCGCACCAAGTCACTCATCTTCACTTTCTGGCTTCCCATGTACTTGTGGAAATCACGGATATTCAACTGTTTGAATTCTTCCAAGCTCAGCACACCTATGGGAAGAGAGGAAAAGCCAGCTGACTGTGGTGCAGGTAATAGTTCTTGGCGTCCTGTACTCGGAGAAACCACCAGATGAGGGCACTGCAGAAACTGCCTTCCTCAAAAAAACACATTCAGGGTCCACCACTGTGCCCACCATGGGCTGCAGCCCATACGCGCAGGATTACAGGTCCCAGCAATGCCCTCGCCTGGAGCAGAGCAGAGGGCAGACAACAATCTGCAAAAGTGAACTGTTAGCTGCCGCGCGAGGTCAGAACTGGGACAGGCAAAATACCATTTTGAACTTTAAAAAGCTCCTAAAACACACAAACCAATCCATCAAAAGAGAGAAATAGCCACTACAGTTCTAACATACGCAATGCCACAGCTAAAAAGACTGTGCTGCCTGATGCCTTAGGGCTTGTTACTTAGATATTTAGACATGTTTAAGAGCTGAGTGGGACACCTCAGACCACATTTTCTACAAGACCTTGCACGGTAAGTTGAAAAAGCCAAACCCAAAACAAGCGGTACATTCTTCTGCATTTGTGCAATTGCAAAACATGAGCGAGAAATACAACACAGTATGATCTTACATAAGTAGAAGTAACAGAAAAGCGAGAGGTAAAAAGCGATTTCTACTAAAACAGGTATTTCTTGTTTGCACTCAATTGGACTTGCCAAGGAATGGACTTTTGCCTTTGTCAGCTTCAGAAAAATCCTCGCATTTGTTGTTTCCCCTTTCTGGAGAAGAAGGAACCCATGCAGTGAGGATCAGGTCCCTGGGACCAGAGCGTGCGGAGCGCTGCAGTGTGCTGCCCAGCAGCCAGCACGCATCGCAGGCTGCAAGTGGAGCTCGCTCAGGCAGCAAACCCAGTGCTGCTGTGGTGCCAGCTCTGCTCCCCAGGCACACAGCACCCTCCGGCAGCAGGAAGGACCGGCCACCAGGGTCAGCCTGGGACAGTTCCTCAGGTGCCAGTGGTCATGACCAAATTATCCAGATCATTATTATTTCTAGTGTCTCCCTGTCCCCACTTCCCCTTACTCCATGTGGTCTTTGATGATGCAGTGCCACATCCAGGTTGCGACCTGGGCTCTTGGTGTCACATACCAATCTAACAACGGAAGGAAGCAGCTCTCTGGAAGCAAGGTCCTGCCAAGACCACTTTAACAGAACCTTTCATTTGTTAATGTCCAGAACAGTGGAAAAGCCATCGAGGACTCAGTCATATGCTCCTACCACTGCCAAGAATGCCACCAGCCCAGAGGAGCAGGGCATGGTGTGCCCTCCAGATATTTAGGCATTCAAACGGATGCTGCTTCAACTCAAACCAGCTCCTCCTGGGCAGCTCTCAACGCCAGGTCACTGGAAGAGAGCGTGCAGAGCCTGTGCGTTCACTTAATTTGATTAGGAAATGAAGAGTTGCTTAATTGAGGCCACTCTAATTAGAGCAGCAGAGGTTAGAGTGCATGTCTGGACCAGCAGAAGCCCCTGGGAGACCAGGGGCAGGAAGGGCAGAAGTGGCCTCATGGAATATGGAGATTTTGCAGCAGCAGAGGAGGGGGGCAAAAACAAAGGCTGTCCAACAAGACCACCCTCCGCTCCGCTTATCCCACCCTCCCCTGCCAGCGATGCAGCACTCCCAGGCTGCTGCAGAATTCTCCCCGAAAACAGGGGGAGAGTGGAGGGTGCACCTTAAAACCTGCAGCCCAGGTAACAAGAGCTACATAGTCAGAGCCAGAGTGGTCTCTCAGACCACAGGACCAGAAGCGCACCCTGAAGGTCCTGTTACATCGGGGCATGAATTAAGGCAGGTCTGACAAGGGAGAGAGAGTGCAGAGTTGTGTTCTCGTTCTGCTTCTGCAAGACCCAAGCCCAGGCAGTGGAACTAGTCTGCTGCTAGACTGGTGATGAAGGGGCAGGAATACCGTGATGAGAGGTTTACATTGATTTCACTTTTCTGTGAAGGTCTCTAAAGCAGCATTATTTTCCTTTGAGGAATACAGCTAGAGAAACAGGCCTGGGCAGGGACCTGGCTCTTGCTCTGCCCTGCGTGGCTGGGCGAGGAGTGCAGCGTGCTGAGGGCGAAGGGATTCCCATGGAGCTGCTCTTACCGTTCCCATCAGGATCAGCCTTGACTGCAGTGTACATCTCCCGGATGTTTTCGGGGGTCATCCACCTGCCATTCCCAAGCCGGGTGTGGGTCAACACCTGAAATTCAGAAATGGATCAACAGTAGGCACTGGTTTCTCATGCTAACAAAACCCTGCAGATTCCCTGCTTGAGGCCTGGCAGGCTCTCCTCTGCAGAGCATCAGCCAGCCAGGTGTCAGCACGTCTCTGCGGAAAGAAGATTGGAGTGGGAATCATCTGGCAGCCACACACAGTGTGTGGCTGATGCGCACTGTTATTTCCAGTTTAGGTCATGGCAAATGACTGCTGGGACTCGGTTAACGAGCCCTGAGGTGGAGGGGGCACAGCTCTTTCTCTTGAAGGGAAAGTAAAGCTATTGATGATAAAAGTGAATGCTTTTACTTGCCCAAGATAATGGCTTGGAGCAAAATGCCTCCTTTCCACGTGGACAGAGATATGCAGTATCCCGGAGAGCTCTCAGCACTGGGTTGTCACTGGCACAGTGCCCCATACTGCACAACGCTTGCTGCCCATGGGACAGTACACACCCCCAGCCCCACCTGAAACGGGAGCCTGGGGAGAGACATCCTTGAACTGCCAGTGCCTGATGCACCCTGCCATACAGGGCAAGGGTGCTGAAAAGCTGTGGATGAGGTGCTCATTATCCCCCTCCAGGGTCATTAATAGGGGTGGCTTTGCTGATGTCTGGTCAATTGAGCACAGTCAGTCCCCACAAGCTGCACAAAGCAGTGCCTATGCTACAAACTCACTTCCCCGGGATGCCCAGCAACAGGAAACCCACCGCAGAAGGAACTTTTGACCCAACATATTCAAAACACGCATCTGCCAAGGACCGCTGCTACCTTCCCAATAGCATGACAATTGCTGCACATTTCCCCAGAAACTCCCATGCTGAAGGTCAGCACAAGTCTTGAGTCATAAAATTAAGCAAATACTGATCGGTATATACTGAGGTCTGGAACTACCCAAGCATGAGAGTAATCAAGAGATCATCTGAGGAAGGGACCTGCCAGAGGGTCCCACAGCAAACCTCCCCCGGTCTGTCCCGCACTCTACCTCTTTGAGCTGCAGCTGCCCGTCCTGATTGTGGTCCAGCAGATTGAAAATGTCCATCTGGCTGATTTCTATCATTTCCATGGCTTCCTCATAGTCATCCGTTGGTAGGATCTGGCTCTTCTGCAGCCCCTTCAGCTGTGCCAGATGGACGATGAGCTTGCACTCTTCCTCTGTCAGGAAGTCGGGAATTTCTGCAGCAAAAGTGTGACCAGCAACAGAGACTGAGGAACTGTTACACAGAATCATAGAATTGCTGAGGTTGGAGGGGCCCTTTAAGATCATCAAGTCCAACCATTAACTTGCCCTGACAAAACCACTTCTAAACCACGTCCCCAAGTACCACATCTACCCTTTTTTTAAACACCTCCAGGGACGGCGAATCCACCACCTCCCTGGGCAGCCTCTTCCAATGTTTAATAACCCTTTCAGTGAAAAAATGTTTCCTCATATCCAATCTAAACCTCCCCTGACATAACTTGAACCCATTTCCTCTCGTCCTATCACTGGTCACCAGGGAGAAGAGGTCAGCCCCCAACTCTCTACACCCTCCTTTCAGGTAGTTGTAGAGGGTGATAAGGTCTCCCCTCAGCCTCCTCTTCTCCAGGCTAAACAACTCCAGTTCCCTCAGTTGTTCCTCATAAGACTTGTCCTCCAGACCCCTCACCAGCTTTGTAGCCCTCCTCTGGACACGCTCCAACACCTCAATGTCCTTCTTGTAGTAAGGGGCCCAAAACTGAACACAGTACTCGAGGTGGGGCCTCACCAGTGCCGAGTACAGGGGGATGATCACTTCCCCAGTCCTGCTCACCACACTGTTCCTGACACAGGCCAGGGTGCCGTTGGCCTTCTTGGCCACCTGGGCACACTGCTGGCTCATGTTCAGCCGGCCGTCCACCAACACCCCCAAGTCCTTTTCTGCCGGGCAGCTTTTGAGCCACTCCGCCCCAATCCTGTAGCGCTGCATGGGGTAATACCGATGGCAGTGGGACCCCATACCGATGGCAGGCTACTCGGAAGGAAAAAAAAAAAAAGAGGTGGGGGGAAATTTAGACTCTGCCTAAGTTTGGGACATTCAAACACATCCACCCTTCTACCAGAAGAGCTCTCAAAGAGCATACACCACACACCTGAGCTGCTGGAAGCCGGTATTTTTACAGCAGCAGTTCCTAAATGTTTGGATCCAGGGGTCAAGCCCTTAAACTCTCTCGCAGGTACCACAATGGACAAAGGAGTGAACAAACACGTGCATATCACTGTGTATTATCACTTCAAAGGTGACATGTGGATCAGAGTCTGCTCTACAGGAAGGGAGGGCAAAACTGTGGTGGGCAGTGGTGATGGCCAGGGTTTCAGGCTTCCTTGCTCTCACGTGGGGAGGACAGCACTTTGCACAAAACCAAATGCCTTTCAGGGGAACCTGGCACAGCACTGCTATGAAACTCAGACAGCAAGGAGACAACTTCCAAACTTATTCTCACTCATTCCCTTGATCCCTCACTAATGGTCTTCAAATGCAATATTAAAGGGGAAGACATGGTACGTGGCAGATGCCATGCTCCATACCCAGGTAGCATCCCCGTATCACCAGCTTTCCTTTGCAGCATGACACCAGCAGCAATCAGGCAACACCAGGATCCCAATCAAATTTAAATGCAGAGAAATCCACTGATGGCTATGAAGCTCAGAGATTTCTAGCTGCATGGTGCACTGGGCACGCACTTGCAAAACGCTGGTGAGGTCCTGTTCCACAGCACAGTTAGACTGCAGCCCAGCAGGTTGAGAAGATCCTTCTGGCTGATGTCTGTCACTGCTACGGGGATCTTGTCACCAGCTGATGAGACTTTTGAAGAGGGACAGAAAAAACCACCAAAGCAGGACAGGTTTAAGTGCTCCTAGGCCCAAGTTCCTGCTCTCCAAATCACAGATGCCTAGAGCTCCTGCAGGTATATGCCAAGGACACATTACATTTCCGCTGTAGCAGCAACTCTCAAAGTGGGAAAAAAAAAAGTTAATTACTTCCATGACCTTAAATCAACCCTATCAGCTCAAACTGTCAATAAGCAGTTGGCTTCTTGCTAAGCACAGACCAGAACCAGCCCTGGAGAAAATGAGATGTTCCTGGGAAGCCCCAGACACACAATGCAGCCGGCTGTATCCGTAACACCCTCTGAGGAAACAATTTCCGCCACAGGCAGCGCAGGGTCCTTGTGCCAGAGGACGCTTCAGAGCCGGAGCTTCCGCTGGCCGGTTTGAACCTCATGGCACGGCACCAGGTCCGAATGAACCGTGCACGCTGGCAAGCAACGCCCCCAGTATTTCCAGTTCCCCAAACTGGGCTACAATAATGATGGCTTCTGGAATCTTAATTACGTGCTGGAGGAAGGACAATCCCGCTCTTCAGCGATAGTAACGGCATTTTGTAATGAAGTAAAAATTCTGTTAACTGGAAAGCACGCTCTGTCACGCAGGTTGCAAGGTGAGGGGGTTTCCAGCTAAGCGCTGCCAATCCCATCTGCAAACAACCTGGCTCCACAGCTGCAAATTAGTTCCTCTCTACCCTCAGCTCTCCGAAACAGTTAACTGCTGGCTGTGAGACCATCCTATCTCTCTGCCTGCTCAACAATAGATCCAGCTAAACAAATGCCTCCTAATTGACTTTGAGCAACACTTGATTGCTTTTACAAAAAACAAAAGAGAGGAAAACATTGGGGTTTATGAAATAATGACTAATCCTGGAGCAAGAGAAAGGGGATGGGTTGGAGCACTGGTGTCAAACAGAGATTCAATCTCAGCTGAAAGAGCCCCAAGACACATGGGCCAAGTCATTCATCCCTCCCCAACTGCCCTCATTTCCACACCTGCTGATCTAAGCCAAACCCCTGCTAAAATCCAAACAATCGGGGCCGCTGGCAAATGAAAATTGGAGCATTGTCTTCCCCATGAGGGCTCTGAAAGGGCCACACTTAATGAGGATGGATTGACAGAGAGGTGGCTCTTAGGCTATAAAAGGCGTCGCACAGTGGGAGCAGCTCAGTCCGAGGTGCGCTGCCCATTCGCCTGCTCCCAGCTCGCTCCGAGCATGGTCACAGCCCACCGCAGGCAACCCTCGAGGTCGGGTGGCCCATGGCTGCTGGGTTTCCTGGCGCACCTGCTGCTCTGGGGCTCTCCAGGAGCCTGGGCAAGCTACCTGAGGAGATCCTCCAGCTGCACGCCCATTCCACACCGCATGGCCTTGTGCTATGACATTGGCTACTCCGAGATGAGGATTCCCAACCTGCTGGAGCACGAGACCATGCCAGAAGTGATCCAGCAGTCTTCCAGCTGGCTGCCCTTGCTGGCCAGGGAGTGCCACCCAGACGCTAGGATTTTCCTCTGCTCCCTCTTTGCACCAATCTGCTTGGACAGGTAAGATGTTTTTACAAGTTATTTCAGCTGTAGCAAGTAACACTCTCCAAGAGCACAACTGCATTTGCTTCCCGAGAGAAAATGTGTGAAATCTCACCACAGTCCCCAAAAAGCCACGCTGCCTCTCTCGGCAAGGGGCAATTGGATTACCCAGCAGGGACCTTCCCTCTGAAAGTGAAACATGAGCATTTCATCTTGTAGGAGCAGAAACATTATGTTCCCTCTTCCGGATTTCCCTGCTCTCCCACCCTACGCACCACTGCCGTCTCCCCCGGCTGTCCCCCTTGCACACCGCAGTAGCTGCTGGCACCCACCGGCTTCCCCTCCCACCTCCCCTGCAGCCCCCTTCCCGGCTCCCACCCTGACCACGCAAGGGCCTCCCCAGCCCGACAGTGCCAGCATCAGAGAGAAATCCTCATTTTTGAGGTGCAGCCGTTAAAGGACAGAACTACTAAGGAAATCAGGTGTCTAATTAGGCACCTGTAAAGGTAAGCAGACTTTGCACAACTAGAGAAGATCCCTGGGCAGAGGAAGGGCTTCTGGCAGCAACCTGTATCGAACAGCCTCATCCCTCCCATCCTCATAAAGTCGTTGTTTGCTTCCTGGGCATGAATGTTCAGGAGACATCAAAGACCCCAAAATACCTCTGCTAGCACTACAGTGTGCAACACAGCCCTGCGCAGCAATGCAGTGCCAGGGCTTGACCCTCAGCCTGCTGCCGGGAGTCCAGAGGTGCTGCAATCCCTGTTCCCACCCCAGGCTCATCTACCCCTGCCGCAGCCTGTGTGAAGCCGTCAAGAGAAGCTGTGCACCGGTCATGGCTTGTTACGGCTACCCCTGGCCCGAAATCCTGAACTGCAACAAGTTTCCTGCGGATCATGAACTGTGCATCGCAGCGGTCTCCATGGACGAAAATTCCTCAAGCAGGAGAAGTAAGGGTTTTTTTTTTCTCATATGTTTTCCCATATGCAACACCGAAAGCTCAAAAAGCCTATTTCTTCTTTGTGTTCCTAATGCTTCTGGTTTTAAGCTGTATTTTACAAAAATAATTTAAAAATCTTAATTTTGTTCTCTCTGGGAACTCTACCATGTCTAGAAAATTAGCGTAACATTGACTGCAGCTTGTTCCCCTCTCCACTGTATTCATTAGCTCCCCGGGTGCTGTCAGAGCAGGCAGGGGGAAGGAATCACTGTCAAAGCCCAACGCTCAGGCACAGCATGAGAGCTCGTGGTGTGCAGGCTCCAGGCGATGAGATGTGCTTCCAGCAGAGCTGAGGAGCTGCAGCCCTGATCTTTCAGCTGTGTCCAGGGTTTAAAAACACACAAAAAGAAAAGTTTTGCAAGCCTTCTGTTTGAACATTAGGAAACACCACAAAGGGGCATGAGCCTCTGAAGACATGAGTTACACAAGAAAAAAAAAAATCTTTAAATTAAACACCCAGATACTGATGAGCACTGGGGGAGATTCAAGAGCAGTTAAGGGGAGAACAGACGCCTCATTTCAGCATCACTGGATGGAGTTTGGCCATACCAATGGCTTTACTGTTCCACCCAAACTAGGAGAACTTCATTAAGCATTTTCACTGCTGCTTTAACATGCAGCAACACCCACAAGCCTAAACAAAGCACGACAAGCAGTGTCTGCCCTAGCCACAGAAAGGAGAGCTTAACATTTCCCACCCTGGCAGCCTAAGCTGTCTCTCCAAGGACTGGGCAGCTCGGGAGAAAGCACCCCTCGGAAACAGCAAGCCACCACTCGCCGATCTCAAAATTGCATTATGCCTTTTCCAGTGAAGCTTGACAAAGGTATTATAATCAAATTTCTGTTGCAGCAGTGCCCCGAGCCAGCTGCAAGGATTGCGAGCTTGAGGAGGCCAGCACGGCCAGGGAGATCCTGGAAAACCTCTGCGCCAATGACTTTGGTGAGTAACCCCCTCCTCTCAGATGCTGCAGTTCCCTCCAGCAGCCAAGTAGTGGCATGGGCAGAAAATGGCTTTGCCATAACAAACTGACATGGAGGAACTGCAGCTTTTACAGCAGATCACAGAGATTTTCAGGTCCCAACTTACCAGTTATGTAGCAAGAGGGCCCAGCTCCAGGCAGCACCGAAGGTGAAGACCCGCTTTATTTCTGCGGGCTCCGATTGGGTTTTGGTCTGTGGCTGCTAAATACAAGCACTACTCTGTTTTTCCCTCGGAGACCAACATTTTAAATGATGCCCATAACAACCTTTAGCAAACTCCACGTTAGCTATTTCAAAGTTCAATACCATAGTTCTAGTAATGCGACTCTCCCTCCCCCAGCCCAAGCAGGTGGCAGCTCCGGCTCTCTTCAATCAGCTGCCAGGAAGTTTTCAAGATACTGTTCTGAATTCAGACACACTACCTTCATGGAAAAAAAAAAAAAAAGGATAAAAATCCTGGGCTGCTGGCAGTCATGTCTCTTTCTGAAATCCCAGCTCAGAGAAAAGTCAAGTAATTTGCACAAGACCAGGACTTGGATGCATCCACTTGCTTGCACCCGTTTCCTACAGGGTTTCTGCCCATGCAGTGGTGCTGATATGCCTTTGCCACTCTCATGAGAAAAGTGAGAAGGGTGTTCAGTACTGGAAACTAACCTCAAATGAGAACTTTTACAAATTCACTGCAATTACAAGAGCTTGGATGGATGCGTCACCACATTACAGAACAGCAAGAAAGCCTTCCATCGGCTGTGTGTTTAAGTAGGTAAGAGCTATGAAAAGTAAACAGAACTAATAACTCTTTTTTCAACCCCTGCAGCAGTGAAAATCCGAATCCTGAGGAAGAACACGACCACCACCATCTCAGACTTCGACCTGGACCCCTCCAGGGTGGAGGTCCTGAAGCATGGCCCACTCCTCAGAACCGAAATCCCCGCCAGGCTCCAGCAGTGGCTGGACATAGATGCTACCTGCGTCCACAACATCATGAGAGGCACTCACGCGGGGGTCTTTGTTGTAAGCGGCGAAGTACAGGGTGACAAAGTGGTGGTGAACAAGGCCTACGCCTGGCAGAAGAAGAACAGGAACCTGCACCAGGCGGTGCGGAGGTGGAAACATCACCACTGCCCTGAACAGGCTGGCCGGAAGGTCTGAAAAATCTCAATTCCAACAATAAGAAACTGCTCCCGTCCCTATGGCTAGAAAATGCCTTTCCCTGGCAGTTGGTGTTTTGGACACGTACAGTCAATATTTTTAGGTGATTCAAAGCAGTCATAGTCCACACATAAGGCCTCATTTCAGATCCCTGTTTTACTGACACAGAGCTTAAGGATGCAGATTTAACATATTCTTCTTGCAAGGCTCTGCAGATCCGGGACTTGCGATGGATGGCTTTGTGTCAGATCCAACGTCACAACAAAACTGAATGGAACTCTGCAGGTGAGCACAAACTAGAAGAGACCTGTGATAACAGGTCCTTCTAGTTCTCATCATCAAAACTGATAGCCATTTCAGCTTCATTATTTGACGCTGCTGTCCAAATGCCTGCCTGCTTTCTGTCCATAGAGATTACACAGATGTCTCCCTGACTGCTAAGAGATGCTTTTTTATGTAATGGAGCAAATACTTAACTTTTGAACAGTCTGAGGTAAATTAAGGGGGAGAGGCAATGCCCAGGCAATGCCCGGTCCCTTAAAAAATGAATGCTAAACTCAGTACAGCGAGCTGAAGGGACGGACAGCCTGCATGACTGCTCAAGAGCAAAGAGTTGATGAGCATCCACACAGGTAAAAGCAAACAGCCGTTCTCAAGCAGGAAAGGCACAGAGCGAAGACAGCTGAGGGTTTCTGCATAACAAGGAAAACCATTTTTTAACATTAGAAATTCAGTTTGGATCAGAAGATTCTGGTGACTGGGGAACTACCAAAGATAGCACAAGAGCTTTGAGAAAGAGCAGAGCAGGAGTGGGATGTCAGTCGGTTAAACCTCTGCTTTGGTGCACAACAGCAGCTTTGCCTGGGACACGGAGGTGAGTCCTGACCACAGCACAGCAGGAGATACTTGCGGTTCTGATATGGGGGGAGGGAAGAAACGTTACACATCTGTCTGGCCCTCCCCCTGCACACAAAGAAGAGAGAAAAGGTTGCAAAACTCAGTCTCGCCAAGTTCTCTGCAGCTCACTCTCTCACCCAAGTAGGGACAGTAATTCCCTCTGGGGTAAACACAGCTATAGCTCTCCACACCAGACTGCAGAGCAGAAACCAGCAAATCCCCAAATGAGAAAACTAGTCAGATTTCTACTGCCTAACAAAGCGCTGTCCACGGAAAGTTTCCTATGCGGGATTCAACTTGGGATTGAAATAAGGGGAAAAACAGCTTTTGGGAGAAACACGCTCAGCCTTGCTCGTGACGCCTACAGTTTTGGTTGTGGAGAGAGCCACCCAGTTTGATGGAGACACATTGCCTCCCTGTGCTCGTAAAGCACACCAACAACCCATGCGTGATGAGATCTTCTCTTCGGATTCAGTGTGGGCTGAGACAAGCACTCAGACGCTCGCACTGAAATTCAGCTGCGCCCTGACATTTATGCAGTGATTACTTCTATTCACTGAGGCTCAGAAGAAAAACACAGCGAGATTTCCTATTTTTATTCCTCCCTGCTGCCTCGTCTTGCAAACTGCCACCCAATCCACAGAATCTGCTGCCAGGTGGTCCCTGCAGTGGCAGTATCTTCTGAACAGACTGCGTTTGGAAAACACAACAGAACACATAAAAGCTCTGAAGGTTGAAAAGGCTTTGTCTGATATTTGTTTTCCATTAATAGGATTATTTGATTACTAGTGTTTCCTAACTAAAAAGTGCACAGATGGTCTGACTTACAAGGTTTAGAAATGACGTTTCGTAGCCAGAGTGGGGAAAAAATAAATAGGGCAGGGACTTTTTCAGAGCCCCATGGAATACGCTTGGGTCCAATGCAGATGACTTACCCATATTTAAAAAAACAAACCGCAAGTTCCCCTATGGTGCCTAATGCCATGCTCCAAAGCAGAGCTTGCATTAAATCATTCACAAGCCGTCTGCTGCTGTAGTCCCACTACAGCCTGCTCTGCTGAAAGCACAGATCACAGACCAGCCACTTATTTCCTTAAATTTGCTCTTGCATGCTGCAACACTTTGTGTTAAGTAAAATCCCCAGAAATTCAAGAGTCCTTTGCTAGCAACTTCTGGGTTTGTAACACAACCAAGTTAAATACACACTTCCACTAATTTAAACAACAGAGATGCAATAAATTAGTTTTTTTAAACCAGTTGAGATTGGTACTGTTTGCATAGATAGAGAAGTCTCTGGAAGTCTTTTAAAGTCAGAGCTGGCTCCTGGCAGGTTCATCCGGGAGATAAGAGCCGTCTTGCGACTTGCAGTTTCTAAATAAGGGACCCCCTATCAGAGGACAAAGCAGAACAGACTTGTGTGGCATCTCAAATGATGAATGTCCGTTGGTGTCCGCGATACCATCCTCAGGAAGCAAAGCTTCCCTCAGAACCCACAGAGCTGCTGGAGTGACAAGTTAAAAGTTGTGGGATTAGTGCTGCCGGGACCAACCTGCCTTTTCTCAATGTCAGCACCTTCCTTGCAGGACTTTTACTTCAGCAGTACCAGCAGGGGAGAGAAGGTGGAAACAGTTTTCCTGAGTGAAAATCAGAGCAATTGCCCCAGACCATGGTTCTGGTAATGATGTCAGCTTTGTGAATGCTGTGGGATATCAGTTCCAGGTCAGCGTGTCTGTTTACTGAATGTCAGATAGAAATCCACTCAGAAATTTGCAAAGCATAAATACCACATATGTAGAAATGACAGAAGACCTTTGTATATTTCTTCCAGATACTTATTACATTAAAGGAGTTTAACAAGAAACCTATCTGATTTCTTGGCAGACTTTCAGTATGTATAATCTACTTGGAATCAGAAAAAAACCCTCTTATATTATTGAGAAAGCATCTAATGAAGGCTTTCAATGCTATTTTTTCAGACACAACAGGTTTTCTCGGACTTTGCAGTAGTAGGAATTTTGTAATCATCTGTCCCCAAAAAATTTATTTGTATATTCTCAGTGGATTTCCAGAACACAGAGTTCAATTAATGAGACTTTATATGTCACAGCAAAAATCACAGAAAGGTAAAGAAGGCTTTAAAGTATCTGAAAGATGGATGTCGTTCAGTTGTGTAGCAGAGAAGCCAGAAATAAAGCTATATCTAGAACAGGACACAAAATGGTGGAAGACATGAAGTCCATAAATTCTGTTATTTGTTTCCTCAGCACTGAAGAACCAACACTAAATTGCTTTATCATCATTTATTACCAAAAGTTTGGACATCTCTTGTCCCTTCCTAATACCGAGCAGCTTCTTCGAGGTCCTCTTCAGTGATCTTCCGTCTATTCACAGTATTTTAAAGAGAATCTGAAAAACCTGGAAAGGTTAATCTTCTAAATTCTTCTAAACAGGCCATCCAGAACAAGTAACCTCTGTGAATACTGTACCAAAATACCTTAAACAAAATCACACTTTTTTTTAATGCAGCCCCAAGGAAAAGCAGCATAGGGAGGAGAAGCGAACAGGCGAGAAGTCATTTTCCCCTGAGCGGGTGTAAGAGAGCGGCGGGTGTGAGACAGACACACACCCACACCCCCCCCACGCCGTTAGGGCAGCAGAAACCTCACGGACCTGCCTGCCGGGACCCACGGGCACGGCTCCCACGGCACCGGGTGACGGCCCAGCCGCGGGGGAGGCGGGGGAGGCGCCGAGCCGCCTGCCCGGGGTCCGGTGGCTGGAGGATGCCGGGGTGAGGGGTCGGCGGGGCCGGTACTCACCGAAGAGGAGCGGCTTGAGGCTGAGGGTGCGCACGGCGTGGGCCCTGCCGGGCACCAGCTCCACCCGCTGCGTGTGGCCCACCTGCGGGGAGAGCAGCGGGGAGGAGCGGCGGCGCGGCCCCGGCCCCGGCCCCGGCCCCGGCCCCCCCGGCGCGGCCTTGCCTTGATGCCTTCGAGACGCGGGAGG
>VUYV01000781.1:0-102445 GCA_008711295.1 Anarhynchus alexandrinus | reverse complement strand
CAACGGCCCGGCGTGCTGCGTCACCGCGCCGCGGGGAGCCGCGCTGGCCCCGCCCCGCGGCGCCCTGTCCTCCCGCTCCCCCCACCCCTTCCCAAATTCCCAAAAAAAGCCGGGACACCTCCGAAGTTAGAAAGTCACAATTTATTTCAAATAAACCAAGGGCACACCTCTGGCAAACCGTCTCCCGGGCGGTTCCCGCCGCCCCCGCCCCTCTCCGGTGCCGGCGAAGAGAGGCGAGGGGCGGCGGGGCCTTTGTGACACCCCCTCCAGCCCCTCTCGGGGAGACACCGCAGCCCCCGACCGCGACCAGAGCGGGGCGAGGAAAGGAATTCCCAGAACACGTGCCTCATTTAAAAATAAAGTTCTATTTTTTTGTTTGTTTGTTTGTTGGTTGGTTTTTTTTTCTTTTCACTCGCTTAAAAAGTCTAAAATTGAGAGTGCAAGACTATAGTACAGAAACCTCCTGCCGCCCTGGTCCCCGGGCGAGCACAGCGCCTTTGCTGGGGCGCAGAGCAGCAGTCATGCAGTTTACGACATCAGTAGAAAATTTTTTGTTACAGTCTGGGAAGCCTGAGGACTGTTAGAGATGAGGCAGCCAATGCACTAACACAAGCGAAGCTGAAATTTAAAAAAAAAAAAAGAATATCGGATGCAAGGATGGAGAGGTGTCGGGTGGGCACAGGAACTGGAAACGAGTGCAAAAAGAAAAAAAAAAAAAGAGCAAACATTCCACATCTGTAGCAGTGATGCACCAAAAGGCACCTTGTACCTCAGCATTAGCGGCTCTCGAGCCGCGCTCTGTGCACCTACACTCGCGTCGCCCTGCAGACTCAAACAGCGCCCTGTGCCTATTGGAGGGGGAAAAAACCCCGGCCTTGTCTTTTGGCATCCAGAGCTCCCGTTTCCTTCCCGTCACCTGCCTCTCCAGCAGCTCAGTCACTACACAAAGAGCCAACAGTCCCTGTGCCCTGCGGGTTTCATCCGTGAGCCTACAACTTTCTGTATGACACCGATACCGAAGTCACCCTGCCCGGGCTGCAAAAGCACGTTGGTCCTGCTGTTTTCCCAGAGAGTACAGAAAGAGGATCGGTGCGTGCAAACTTTCACCACCATCAGAAAGGGTGTTTTGTTTTCTTTTAAAATAAATAGAACTGTTGACAAAGCTCTAGTTTCAGAAAACTTGAAAGAATTAGGGGGTGCACTGTGCAATATGTATTACTGTTCCTCAGCCAAGCAGCCCAGCAGTCTGGTCAGTACGTTTGGCTGCAGCTACATGGTCTGGGTTGCCTACAAACAAGGATCCATAGCAAAGCATGTTGTGGGGGCACGGGAGAGGGAGGGAGGGAAGGACAGCAAGGCAAAACCCCATTCTCATCTAGCTCGAAGCCGGACAACTATGTGACAGAAGTGAGAGCTCTTCGGGATTAGGAAACTCCATATACCTGTTCTGCAGAGAGATTAGGTGTTACACTAGTTACATTTAGACAACAAGAACACCAGCTTTGATCCTAATTAGTACTTTGCACATTACATTTTTAAAGAACAGTTTAAACATTGGTTCTACGCACTGCAAACTGCTGGGTGTCGGGCAAGCCTTCCCCCACGCTATCCCTTCCCACAGGTCCAGCGTGCCCAGACCCCGACAATCATTTGGGAAAGGGAGAAGAAGGGACTGACCTCTAGAATATATCACGAGGAGGGCACAGAGGCTGCTGCTGGAGCAGAGGAGGGAATGAACTCAGGAGACAGTGGCTGGAGCAAGGATGTATCTACCCCTATGGCTCCAGCCTGGAGGGGAGCCAGAACAGGACAGAGCAGGAACAGGAGGAGCCACGGTTACGGAGCAGCAAGCAGCAGTGTTCCCAAAAAAACGGGACTTCCTGCCGCGCTCCCTGGCCCCAGCCACCTCTCTGCAATCCTCCTCTACCCTCAGCCACTTCTGTTGTAACCTCCACTCCACTGCCAGCAGCTCCCCGGCAGTGTGTTCCCCCATCCCCTGCGGATACATCCCACACCAGGGAAGGGAGAGAGGGAGAAAAGGCCTCTCCGTTTGAAAATTTCTTCTGGTACAAGCAGCATGGCCACAGAATTAGCTCCTATGACAGCTACTCCTCTTTAAAACAGATTCATCTCATTAAAATCCATCTGCCCAATTATACGTGCTGTAAATACTTGGCTCACACGCATCAGGTACATGAAAAAGGCTCCAACAGCAGAGNTTACATTGGAGCAATAGAGTATACAGGGATGCATCAAAGGCAACACTTCCACATACAGCATGGAAGAGAATCCCGTGAGTTCCCCGCAGAGGTTCCTCAAATCAGAGACTCCAGCTCCACCTTACTGGCTGCAAACGCGTTCCTGGTGCAGGTGACGTACATGCCTGTGAAATCTTAACATGTAGCCTGCTTCCTGTAGCAAACACGCAAGCATCACCATTCAAGTAACCTTTTTCATGTTAACCCCTACTAAGATGAACTAGGTTTTCATATTTTTATTTTAGTGTATGTTTTACATTAGAAAAAAGAGTGTTAATAAAAAAGCTCCACATGCTCCTAACAATCAATTTTCTGTTAAGTCCCCACCGGTATCAATACTAATATACAAATAAATTAATTTTGCTAGTTAATTTTCTGCCTGGCTTGGTGCAGGCTCTGCATAAGCAGTGCACCTGTATTCAATTGCCCGTCCACATTGCCGACATGTGCCAGGGAGCGTGTTGTACATAATCTTTCCTCCTCACAACATAGCGGTGTTTAGTCTCACCTTGATGAATGGGATCAAATTTTCTCAGCCATGTTACCCAGCAGGGACAAATAATCTTTACCAGACTGCATGGCACTGTTATAACATGGATTGTTTGACTCTGCAAAAGCCCCAGGCCTTGATTAACAACTGTATGCTACTATTCCCTCATCACTCACTTTGGCAATACAACACCCTCCCCACAAAAACAAGTAAAGCAAAAATCTACATGGAAGACCTAAAATTCATCAAATGCAGAATCTGACCTGACTCAAGGCATATCCCCCAGTATTAACTGGGTCTCTCCCCTACAATTCCTCTGTTTGCTTTTGTTTGTGCAGCAGGATTTTGCACAGCTGATTTACTAGAAAAGAGATGTCACATGTAATACCAAATCATGGCCACTGCTGGTCCTGTCAGGTCAGACACAGCGGCAGCCACTCTTAACACCAGCCACTCTCCTCCTGCAATGCCAATGCTACAATGCCCTGGTTAAAGGAGCATCAGGAAATCTAGCCGAGATATTCTGTAACCCCCTTCAGTGCCTAGGAGGTTTTTTGGGTCAGAGGAAGGGAGAGGGAGAGGGGGAAAAGCCCATTAAATTTACAAGCAGATTAAGGAAAAACACTCCACTGCCAATTTATTTTTAAAAAGGGTTGTGTGTTATTCTAAGGTTTGTCTGTATAATTGTACAACCGTTGAAAATTACATAAATTGTAATGATCTAATACTATTAACAGCCATTCAGAGAAAAACTCCCTCCCCTTCTGAAACCATCAAGGGCAGGAGGGAAATGTCCCAGGAAATATGCCAATCTGAACTCTGGCGTCTAGCCTGGCAGAAACAGAAACAGAAAGATAAGAGAACAAACTGGACTAAGATGTGGTGTTTGCATGTGTCTGACTTGCAAGGGGAGGGGTGGCTTTGTCCTTGGCCGTGTTCTCCCAGAGGCAGTGCCTGCTTATCCCGGTGAAGCTGCCATCACTTCACTTGCTGCTCTCACCCCTGCACTTTGTCACTTCCTCCTCTTTTATGTGTCATGGAAGTCTTTCAGCAGGGTCCTCCGTCTCTGCTCTGCTATGTGCATCTGATTCTCTAAGTCCTGGTAAAACAGAAGGTAGAAACTGTTAGCACGAGCTCCCCAGAGAAGAGCTCATTTTCTTTAGGGAGAGACTAAGCTCCAGTCTGAGAATCAGCAACTTCGCACACACTCTGGATCACAAGATTGCAAATCCTTTTCCTTCTGACGTGGGTTCTCTCTGCAGCTACCTGGCTCCTGCTCTGTCTAAAAAGCTATACGCTTAAGGAATCTGCTCTTCACCAGAGGGCTACACGCGGTTTCCTCCAGAGCTCTGTTGGTCCCGTTCAGTTTGGAGGACTCATTGCAGCCCCCCCTCCTCTCCCATAAGGCAGTGAGCACTCCGCTTCAACGTCCACAGGCTAAAGGTGAGATTCTGGATCTAGCTTCTCAGCACCCTCACTTGACTGCCTTAGTGCTCCTGCAGAAGTGTTAACCCCAGCAAACAAAATCTGGCCAGCAGGCTCAAGCAAGCAGAACACTCACCCCTCTGTCATAGCTGTCTGCTCGCTCCACCTTCCACGAGAGATTTTCAATTTCAGCTTCCAGCTGGGCCTGCTGGTACTCAAACTGCAAAGTTAGAGACAGCAACAAGAAACTTGTTAGTGGAGCAGTTTCATACTACACACTACAATTGAGGAGCAGACAAATGTGTTCTGTGCCAGCAGAGCAGGTTGGTGCCCCCTCCTTCAGCTACACAGCGTCACCCCTTCCAGGAGTTTCTTGTGTAAGTATGCACTCCCCAACCTGCATCGCTCAAAATTAACGCAGTCAGCCTAAAAACACTGCAAGTGACAAATATCTCCTAACTCAGCTCATTTTGCCATAAACGGGTCAGGAAATGCTCTCGTGAGCAGATCTTCAGGCAAAGCAGAGGGATGGTTAACCACTGCTGGGAGCAGTAACTTGTTCCACTGGCACAGTCGGACCCAGAAGAGAACATCTGTCCACAGCCTCAGAGAACACACAGGATGCTACAGGAAGAGATTGGGTAACAGGTTTTACTGGACAACTGAGTCAAAGAAACAACCTCTTCAGTTAATCCAGGGTTATTTTTGGACATGTCCAGCCCATGGGATGCTCCAAGCCAGCAAGGAACTTACAGCAGGAATATAAAGCAAAGCTACACCCTGATTCAGAGCTGGAAAAGTTATCCTCCAGCAGCTCTTCACGTGAAATATGGCCCACAGCACTGTGATAAGTCTTACCAAGGAACAAATGCACACTTCCAGCCTCAAAACATTCTGGATAAATTGCTTGTTAGTGAAAGTGCACTGCTGCCCTGGGAAAATAATGTAACGTATCAGAGGACTGAGCTGCCGCTTAACTCGAAGTGAAGAGGAAAGGTGCAAAACCACCTATTATTTGTCCTGTCCTTACCTCATACTCAGGACTAATATTTCAGACACTGCCAAGCTCTGGAATTCAGCCCAGCACGCTGCCAGCTACACCCCAAAAAGCTATCAGCAAAAAAAGAGCAAAAACATCTTACCAGTTTCTTTCTGGGGCCAGACTCCATGTAGTAGGCATATGGATATGTGTACTGGAGGGTGTAACGACACTGTTGGGGAGTGGGAGGAAAACAGAGAAAAAAAGGACAAGAATCAGCAGAGTCACATCTGTGTGACCACTACAGGCTAAGCAGCTATCTTCTGACAAGGACGACCAGATACTTCATGGTGGAATTTCCTACACCTTCCTTGGAAGAACTTGTGCAGTTCAAGTATAACTTAACAGAGGGCACTTCCAGATGATTTTTGGCTAGTTCATGTCCTAGACCAGAGGTACTGTCCCACACACTCACAACCCCTAAAATCCCTTCCTCACTTGGTGTTGTCAATTTAGCATTCTGGTGTGCATTCTGTTCTCTGTGCCAAACAAGCCACAACTACCCACCTTTGCAAGTAGTTTTGCAGCATTTTGTAGGTATTGCCAGTCTATCCATGTTCCCAAGTTGTTCATAACTCTTTCTTGGATTTTTTCCTGGATTCGTTGGTACGTCTGTGCCTCCAGCTGCAAGCTTTTATTGTGATTCTCCCACTGCAAGGGGTGGGGGCGGGGAAATGGGGAAAGAAAAAATGTCATGAGACCAGAATACTGCTGCTGTAAAAGCACAAGCTCTAGCAAGCAGAAATCGAAGTGGGGCAGGAGTCCAGCAAGGCAAGACATGCTGTGGGAAAGAACAGCAAGGCAGCACCTCCAGTAGCAAGTGGCGGAGGCTGTATACAACAGACTGACAGCAGCAACGAGCAGGGAGCAAACCCAGCTCTTCCGAGTGGGAAAGCCCTCTGGTTCAACGATGACCTTGTTTCTAATAAGATGGAAAGTAACGGTGATTCCTCTACTTAAAGGATTTCTATAGAAAGGTCAAGAGTTTAAATTAACAATTTCACATGGGCTCAGTGAACTCCAACATCCATGTGCACATCATAAACATGGCCATTTCCCAAAGCCTGTTGGTCTGGAGAGCCAGGAATGAACACATTTATTTTACCACAGGACTTGGCTCATGGTGTGAAGGATAAACTCATTTTAATGGGGAAACAAGTGAAATACCCCAGCATTGAACCTCTACCATGTTCTCTTCTAGAGATGCTGGTCTAGGATTGTACTGTATGGCCAGGTGCATCGAGCCTGCTGTGTGGACAGAGGTGCTCTGACCGCAACTTTTAAAAATGTGAGTACATGAAAACTTAGGGAAACTTTGGCACAGTCAACGGAGTATTGAGCATGGCAGAGTTTATTTACTCTTTGTCTCTATAAAGACATGCTGCAAGGAACTGAAGTTCCCTGATCCTGGAAGGAAATGATTGGAGCAATATCTATGTAGTGCAGCAGCACTCAGCTTACAGGAAAACAGTACAGTGGCACACAAGTAATACTGATTTTCTCTAGCACAAGGAAATACAGCAGCGAATATGATTTGCTTTGGGTAGGACATTATTGGTTTGGATGGGACTCTCAGGGCAGGATTTTGAGTAAAAAACAACAGGGCCTGAAAATTCTGCACAGATTCTCTTTGGGCAGTTTCTTGCACGGAGATTGCTGGCAATGACCTTTGCACCAGGCAGGGAGCATTAAAAGGCTACAGCAGCTCTGGCCAAGGAGATGTCTCCTACCCTCTCAAAATAGAACAAGTACTTCTTAAGGGCCTCCCTGGCCTGTGCTTGCTGACTCTGGTTTACAATATCAGGATTCTCTTTGTACCGACTGCATTCGTAGTACTCGCTGCCGTGAGTCTTCCAGTCTCCCAGACACATCCAGCAGAAATCTGCAGAAAACAGTGAAAAACCCACTGTGATGTACAGAAAAAAACTTCCGACAAAGAAAAGCTTCAGGAGACACAGCCCATCTGTTTTCACACACTTCTGTTAAGCCAAGAAACACATAGATTTGGTATCATCTTGCATAATGGAACACAATAGTGAGCCAAAAATACCAGCCCGTCTTGAGGATTTTAATTGTACAGCCTCCTGTGCAACTATGGAAAGTGAAATCCTGAAGTGCTGCATCCTGTACACCAAGAGCAATGGCAGAACTGTACATGTGCTCTGCCCAGGCTGCCACTCTAGACTGAAGAGGAGACAGGCTGCAGCCTTATTTGTGAGTTGCATCCTCCCCACCACTGGCATACTGCCCCATGTGGACCTCTAGCTGAATAAAATATGAACAATCAAATCCAAAAGTGAAATAACTCATGCAAAAGAAAGTCTGCCCCCAGTTCTCCTGAGGAGGGAACTACCCAGGTAACTTCAGATATCAGTGGTTTATAATACTTCAAGTTAGGAGCCACTGAATTGGGAATAAAGTGGAGGAAAGAGAGCAACAGCAAAACCCGCGTGACAGTTTCTTGATTTCAGAGTGAGGCTGTGAGTGTTCTGCTGGGAAGGAAAAAAGATGGAGATTAAGTTGCTACAATAGGAATCACTTCTGTGCTACTCGTAATAAGAGACTGAAATTTGTATTTCCAGAATTCACCATCCTTCTCAAGTGCTAGACACCATGGTACCTTGGCACTTGCCTGCTCACCCTTGTCACAGAGCTCCATCAAATCACGTCCAGTGCTGCTGAGGACCCCAAAAGCAAAGGAAATGAGAGAGGACAGTAATCTTTAACCATCTTCCAAATAAGGTTCTGATGTTATAATATTTCCTGGTGGCACACTTAACTTAGAAGGCTGAATACAAACTATCTCACTCCAAGGCAACAGAAATTAATTCTGCCATGAAAAGACAAGTGCAAGAACGGGCTGTCATTTTGTAGGACCACACAATGGGCCAAAGACACTCAGGCTGCTAATTGCACAGGGGTGGACTGAGGAGTCCAACAGATAATGTTACGCAGAACAATTCACAGCTCCTGCAGTTTCATCTGGGTTGAAGCTCATTATTTCCATCACTAAGCAGAAGGACTTAAGCCGATCTGAGTGAATGGCTCGGTTCTGCCAGTATTTCCAGATGATGACAAATACAATTACATGGGAAACATTTAATACTCTCCTCTGAGATGGATTCCACTGTTAATACTAGGGCAGAGATGGAGATTTCTCTATACAATGGACATATTAGGGAGATGGAGCCAAACCAGCACTGAATCAGAACCCAGCTGAGATCGCAGCCAGTGAAAAAAAAGTAAATATAAAGCTATCACACACAAGTCTGTAATTAATATCCTGTTCACCTTTTACCAGAGGGAAAAATCTTTCAGTCAATATTCACAATTTGTCTTCATATCACAAAAAAAAAAGAGAAGTGAACATCATCACTAACAAACATTGCAGAGAAACCTGTTCCCAAATCCTACTTACCATGCTTGCATTTGGAGCATTGCTGAAAAAGAAGAGACAGGAGACACTGGTTAGTGGAAAGTGGGGGAAAAAAAAAATTCTGCTTATAATAAGGAAGGTCTGACGTGGTCAGTTGCTCACCATGTGATTGCAGCCTCCATTCTTTTCAATACAGATATTGCACTTGGGACACTGGGGAAACAGAAGCATTTGTTAGATCCAACTCTCTAGCATCCTTCTGGAGAATGACAACACTTGAATGATTATTCCCCTCCTACTTTTTTTTTTTTTTAAATAAGCATACGCGTATATGAGAAATTAACATATATATATACACCCTGCCTCCCACCAAATCCTGACAGCTTCATTTAAAAAGGAGGCAGAAGGGCAAAGCCAGGGAAGTTACACTGCAGCACTGGACCACTTGCTCAAGAAAACAAGTTTGCTGTTGTTACTCCTTGTAAAACTAAAGGTCTCACTGAGTTACCATTTAGCAGTTGCTCAGGCGTAAGGACATAATTAGTTCACGTATGACAGTAACTTCCACAGCTACTTAGACTACAAGATAATCAGCACTATATCCTGCTTTCAGCAGCCACTAACAGATGACAACTTAGCTAGCTGCAGAGAATCTGGCCGACCAGTGAGAGCTGCACACTTTTTCGCTCCATCAGCAGTCCACTGTGCCCTGGAGCGTCAAGTTCAGTTACATTTTTTGGGTTGCATAGGTACAAAGAAGAAATTGAGTTTTGCTGCTTTTTCTAAATTTTAATGGCAGGCAAACTGTATGCCAGGACAATGCTGAATATAACAGAACCTTACTTCTACAAAAGAGCATAGCAGAAACAATGCCATCACATGTTGACACCTTCTCCAGAGAAAGAAGGGAATGTAATATCTCTAGTCTATCTAACCACCCACGTTCCTAACACAACTGAACCTTGGGCTAATTAGCAGTGTCACAATTGTCATTGGCTATGGTAGAACAAATGCCAGCTAAGAACTGTTTTGAAGTCAGGCTACAAAATCCCCAAAAGACATCAAAAGTTCCAAGCTGCAGACAGCTGATCTAGAGGATAAAAGTAGTGTATCTATAGCTTTTAAAGATAATTCTATGCGTACACTAGAGTGCACAACATGTAATACTATTTCTTTTCTTGGGTCTGAATCTACTAGAAGTACTTCAAGGTCTCATTTATAGACTTCATTTACCCCATTTTGTCATCCTTTCCAAATTAAGACTTTATCTCCCTCCCCTTCCAGCCCACAGTTGTTCAGGTTTAAACCCCATTAGTGCCTTATTTGGAACTGACTCCACACTTACTACACTCTCTCCTTCCATTTTAAATACATCTTCACTGATCATTTCAAAGTAACCACAATTCTTTTGCTCGTGGGAGGACAGTACACCTGGCTGCCAAAGACATTCACATCAGGTCTGGAATAAGGACCACCAGGTCCTTGCCACAGGAGGGCAGCTGGACTTCCCACACAAAGCGTTCCCAAGACATTCAGTTGTGTTACATCACAGTCCCGAGGGAGCTGTGAGAATCTGCAGTCTGTGAAAAAGCAGCACACAATGCTATGTATGTACAGAACTGTATCTTGCTTCCCAGGCAGGACTAGAGGACAAGAAAAAACATGCAGGTGCTTGTCCTTACATCTTTAGTGTGAGCACTGATGTAGTTGGCTGTTTCGGAGTCATCTGCACACTTGGTGAGCCATTTCCGAATGGTAGCACAGTCTGTGGGTGCGTGGTACATCTGCCGACACTTAAAGCTTAATAGGGGGAAAAAAAAAAAAAGACGACATAGCTATTTCCAAGGAAATGACTCAAGAATTGAGGTTTTCCTGATGACCAAAATCTGGGAGGCCAAGAAAGCATAAGGGACACAAATGCATTTGGGTATTACTACAGCGCAAAGACCGAGGCTGAACTTCAATAAACACCCACCCTCTTGTGCAGAAACCGGTGTCTGGATGAGAGTGAACTGAGGCCTTCTCTGACAAATCACATGTCTGAGGGCTGACGCATCCCTCCCTAGAGTCTACTTATGTCTGCTCTAACATGACTGCAGAGGCCTGGGGCGTACAAGTGGCTTTACAAGTAGCCTGACTCCAGCGGTAGATACCAGGCACCTGCATTAGCATGACCTTACCAGCCCCAGGTGAGGAAGCGCTATTTGCATGGAGATACCAGTAAGCTGGGTCTCTAAACCAGTTGTATTGTGCTCCACAGACATTCTCAACAGCAGTGATTCTGGAGACCCAGGAGCAGAAGACACTTCAGCCGCCCTGCAAGCTATCTTTTTTTTCTCTGGTCCCATACACACGTGAAGTCAGACAAGGAACATGAGCTTTCCTATTCAGCAGAAAGTTATTCTCACATGAGCCTCAAAACACACCAGATGCTCTGGGAGTCAAATACTTGTAATAAACTTAAAAACTTAATACCAGCAGATGGCAGCGAGGCAACCACATCCATTACCAGAACCTCTACCAGTCACTAGGTCTGTACCAAAGTTTGCAATCTAGCCAAAATATGAGAACTGAAGATTTGTAACCCCTTCATTACTTAAGCTCTGCATTCTCTGGTTGTCAGAACATTCAACTCCCAAGAAGTGTAGAGAGTGAGGGGAGGGCTGACCACCTGCAGAAGTCAGACCCCAAGTGTCCAATTACTCATGCTAACTCAAGTTACAAACAACTCTATCAAAGCATTTGAGATGCTCCTACACACTGAACTTGCTGGCAAGCAAATGGAGTAGCTCTGAGGACAGCACACACTTTCCCCATGATCTTTAACCTTCTCTGTTTCTTACCAGAAGACCTCATTGCAACGATTGCACTGCACTCGCCGGGCTTTTGGCTCCTGTACCTGTATGACCATAGGGCAATCTGCACCAGGACACAGCTGCAGCTGATAATGGCTCTGTGAACATACCAAGGTGGTAAGATCAGCAGTGGGTGCAGAAGAGCATTATCTTTATCCGCTCAAGTATAACCACTCCTATCCTCAAAATTACATAAGTCAGTATTTCTTTTTGAAAAAGACAGTGAAAATTGTCGCCAGATCTTAGGCAACAGAGCAGGCAAACCTATTCCACGTTAGGAAAGGGAGTGTTAGTTACTTACTGCTTCTCTAGAACATGGAATTCAAATGGAGGGTTACAGACCAAGTAAACACAGCAATACAACCATAAGACCCCAACAAGACAGTTTTACTCCATTTGAGCTCTTTCCCCATACTCTCCTTAAGTCCCAGAATGTACTCAGCTGCTCTCCTGTGGTGGCTGTTCCCTCCCAAAGGGTGTCTAATTGAAGAGAGGTGACACCACTCTTTTGTACTGCTTTGCTGCTTCTTGAGTGTTCCCAGTGTGTTTGCAGGTACCAGAATACTTCCTGCACGTTTAACCCTTATGATTTCTGTTTTAATTTCCAAAAACCTCATATAAAATGTTATTAAGCAAGCCAACTGAGTTGGACTACACTAAGATGAGTGACTTATCTTTCAGAACCTAAAATATCTATGCAAGAGCTAAAAGGACTTTAAAACTCAGACTGAAATTTGAAGTTTTCAGCTGCAACACTCTGAGAATTCTGCTTCAGGAAAAGAGCGAAGCACCAGCCAAGGAGTTACTGGTTGACCTTACAGCAGAATTTACTTTGGCAACCTGCTAGAGCGTTTTGTCAGTGAGGCTGTTCTACAGGAACAGCCACATGATGATTATCAGGGACAATTTTGCTGCAGTTACTGCATTTCTAATCAAAGATGCAAGACACTTCAAACAAAATTTCTGCAAGACATTGGTGAATTGACCCAGAGTATTTTAAAACTGAAAAAACCAATACCTCCACATAGTCCCTGAAGAGGTAGCGCCTGTATTTGTCTTTCAGCTCTTCACTAGGCAGCAATGGAAACACAAAGTCTTCTGGTGTTCGAAGTAGGCAGTCCTGAGCCATGCAGGAGACCCCTGAAAAGAAAAAGCAACATTTTAGCATAGTGCAACTTATCCTAAGGAGTAAATGCACAGAGAGCATTCAACACAGTTTCCTAGGTGCCATCTGTTGTTGTGGCAAGAGGGACACAACTGTGAAACAGATCTATCAGGGCTGCTGAAAGGCTGAAGCCCAACTGTCTTCACCAAAAGATGACAGGGCACATGTGTATCCACGACCTGTAAGTGCCTCAACCAGTATTAACAAGGTCAGATACTTAAAGTAGAAAATTGCATGTTATTGCCATGCCAGCATGAAGGACAGGCTGGGAAAAGCCCAGAGGGACTCTGGCAACTACTGGTTTCTACCCAACACAAAGGGAACAGATGTTTGCATCCACAAGCACTCCAGGGGCAGCGCAACAATACATCATGAGAGATGCAAACTCAAAATGCAGCAGACTTGCAGCTTCTAAATTGTTACTGTCATGCTATTGAGATCACTCAATACTCAATGGTACTCAATGACTTTTCTGAGGTACTAAAAGACTTTTTTGCCTCAGTCTTCACTGGCAAGGACTGCAGCCGCACTGCCCGTGACGCAGAATGCAAAGGCGAGGATTGGGAAAATGGAGAACCGCCCACTGTAGGTGAAGATCAAGTGCGAGACCACTGAAGGTGAAGACTTCACTGTAGGTGAAGATCAAGTGCGAGACCTTGGTGCACAAGTCCATGGGACCTGATGAGATACATCCACGGGTCCTGAGGGAACTGGCAGATGAAGTCACTAAGCCACTAGCCATCATATTTGAGAAGTCGTGGTGGTCTGGTGAGGTTCCTGCCGACTGGAAAAGGGGAAACATAACCCCTATTTTCAAAAAGGGAAACAAGGAAGACCCAGGGAACTACAGGCCAGTCAGTCTCACCTCTGTGCCTGGCAAGATCATCGAGCAGATCCTCCTGGAAACTCTGCTGAGGCACATAGAAAACAAGGAGGTGATTGGTGACAGCCAGCATGGCTTCACCAAGGGCAAGTCATGCCTGACAAACTTAGTGGCCTTCTACGAAGGGGTTACAGTGGCAGTGGACAAAGGAAGAACAACTGATGTCATCTACCTGGACTTGTGCAAAGCATTTGACACTGTCCCACACGATATCCTGGTCTCTAAATTGGAGAGACATGGATTCAACAAATGGACCACTTGGTGGATAAAGAACTGGCTGGACGGTCGCACTCAAAGAGTTGAGGTCAACAGCCTGATGTCCAAGTGGAGACCAGTGATGAGCAGTGTTCCTCAGGGGTCGGTACTGGGACCTGTACTGTTCAACATCTTTGTCGGTGACATGGACAGTGGGGTCGAGTGCACCCTCAGCAAGTTTGCTGATGATACTAAGCTGTTTGGTGAGGTAGACACGTTGGAGGGGAGGGATGCCATCCAGAGGGACCTGGACAGGCTGGAGAGGTGGGCCGAAGCCAACCTCATGAAGTTCAACAAGGCCAAGTGCAAGGTCCTACATCTGGGTCGGGACAATCCCAAGCACACATACAGGCTTGGTGGGGAATGGCTGGAGAGTAGCCCTGAGGAGACGGACCTGGGTGTGCTGACTGATGAGAAGCTCAACATGAGCCAGCAATGTGCGATCACAGCCCAGAAGGCCAACCGTATCCTGGGCTGCATCAAAAAAAGTGTGGCCAGCAGGTCAAAGGAAGTGATTCTGCCCCTCTGCTCCACTCTCGTGAGACCCCACCTGGAGTACTGCATCCAGCTCTGGAGGCCCCAACGTAAGAAGGACATGGACCTGCTGGAGCGGGACCAGAGGAGAGCCACGAGGATGATTCGAGGGCTGGAGCACCTCTCCTATGAGGAGAGGCTGAAAGAGTTGGGGCTGTTCAGCCTGGAGAAGAGAAGGCTCCGGGGACATCTTATTGCGGCCTTCCAGTCCCTAAAGGGGGCCTACAGGAGAGCTGGGGAAGGACTTTTTACTCAGGCATGTAGTGATAGGACAAGAGGGAATGGCTTTAAACTGCAAGAGGGCAGGTTTAGATTGAACATTAGGAAGAAGTTTTTCACTGTGAGGGTGGTGAGGCACTGGCACAGGTTGCCCAGAGAGGTTGTTGAGGCCCCATCCCTGGAGGTGTTCACGACAAGCCTGGACGTGGCCTTGGGCAACCTGGTCTAGTGGGATGTGTCCTTGTCTATGGCAGGGGGGTTGGAACTCGATGATCTTCAAGGTCCCTTCCAACCTAAACCATTCTATGATTCTATGATCACAAGGGGAGAAAAGCATCAAATGGACCTATGGACTTGTAAGTTTTGTTAGGCAGGAGTAGCACTCTCCTGGTGGTATGCCAACACTAACCAGGGATTCAGGTAACACCACTAGTTCAAGTTAAGTTTGTCACAAATACTCATTCCATGCTCCATTTTCTCATTACTGAGATGTTTTAGACCAATTCAGCCAGTCATCATCAGAATGGCCGACATAGCAAATACAGACCCAGTACCATATCCGCCTTGAACTCACCGACTCCGACACCATCCTTGACGAGCACTGTACAATGCTGCTCCCAACAACTGCGACAGAACTGGTGCTGACAAGCCAGAGAGAGCAAGTTCTCCTTCCGGACAAACTGCATGCACACTGCGCAGTGATGGGAGGAATGTACCATTGCCTGGGAGAGAGAAAAATCAGCATTACAGTGAAAGCATCCCAGCTCTCCCAGAGTATTCTCACCTCATCCACAGGCACCTGCATTATTGTGACAATGGTCTCAGGTGAGCTACAGGCCAGAACAGGTTCATAAGCAGCTGGTGTGTTGGGGTGCTGCACTGCCCCGACACTCAGTCCTTCACAAGAACCTCTTTAATCTCACGGAGCACAAGATTGACAGTCACTGAATAGCTCCTGACTCTAATCTAGTGCTACCCAGAACTCACCTTTACTATTCTGGTTCTTACTCTCACCTTGTTTGAAAAATGAGGAAATACATCATTGTGTTAGTCCTTCCCTGAATTTGCTGATATTCTTTGTTAGCTGGGTCAGACTCTACCACTGTTCCACAAGCCCTGAAGAGCAGCTATGGCTGGAAGCAGACTTAGCAGTGCCCTTTTACTGGACAATAATTTTGGGTAAGAGGAAAGGCAACTGAAGGTGCAGTGGGTAGAGTGTTTATGCAGAGTAAAGGGAGTTCACAGACCATCATCTCACATCTCTTATCTTCTGCCTATGCTACATTTGGCAAAGCAGGCATCATCCCTTCAGGTGAAAAGGATTAGAGGGCTTGTTTTAAGTCAGGCTTAATTCTGCTATTGCTTCACCAAACCACTGGGAAGCAGTCTGGATCTCCCCTTGGGTAGCACAGAACTAATCCCCAGACAACAGATCTAGCCTCCAACACATCTCAGCTCACCCTTGGGACCTGAAGAACTAGGTCTAGCACAGCATCATCAAAAACAAGGCTCTACAAAGCTGTTAGCAGGAGTTTATGTTCCTATTTCTCCTTTCACAGAGAAGTCACATAATCACTTTTCATCTACTTAAATCTTTGCTACTCTTTGAGAAGCTTGTGTGAGACAGCCGTCAGTTTTCATGCGTAGCTCTGCATGCCAGAGACACATAGCAGCAGCAGCGTGATACGCAGCCACATGACCAACAGAGTTTGCTTTATTGCATGACCACACGAAAAAGGACATAATGCAACTTTGTTCTAAGCGGCCTGACTTATGGTCCAGAAGAAGATTCACTGAGTCTGCCACTGTGTTGAATGCCTACAGCAATTGCTCCATTCGAACAGCACGTGCATTGCCTCAAACCTTCACAAACTGTCCCTCTGAGCTCACCACTGTAGCTTCTCCCTATAGGGTCAGTTGCTCTACACTCAGTATGAGCATCTGCCCTGAAAATATGATCATTCTGCATTTGGAGTCCAAGCACAGAGCAACTTGCCCTAGCACATACAAAAAGACTGTAGTGAACTGCCTACCAAATCAAGTTTGTCAAGACTTAAACTAACCTTTTAACTGTAATAACTTTCTTCCCAAAATGAAATCACCATTGCAGTGGAGAGTACTTAAGTGACAGCTGATACAAGATTCAGACAATTTTCAAAATACATGGACTAACGTGCAGGTATGTCAAATAACAAAGATTATTTTTTTTTCTGGACTCTGGGCAGATAATTTATTTTGAGTCCATGAAGCTTACTCCCGTCAGCTGTTTTTTTGCTCTCTGCTAATAACAAATCAGCTCAGATGCCAAACCAGGCTTTTAAAATCTCCCCTCCCCCCCAAGCCAAAGAGTGTTTCTCAGTTCTAATACTTTATCACTCAAAATCTGACACATGGCAATGTATTCCTGGGTAACTGTGCATTGTACCAAGACACCCATTGTCAATGAAACCTGTAAACGTGCAACAGGAAGTTTCTATTTAAAGGGGAAAAAAAAAGTATCTAAAGATCTGGGTAGCCCTGGCTGCAAAACACAAGCTGTTGGTTCAGATATCACTACTGACTGGATCAGCAGCAACACCACTAGGAGATTTGGCTTAAGCATCCCTGAGCAGAGCCGTGGAGCAAAAAGTCATCTCAAGAAGAAAAAAATGTAAAAAAAATCTCCGTTCCAGCCACAGACAAGCTCTGTTCACTCTGTGCAGCCAGAGCTTCCCTTGAGTGTCTTTTACAGAAAGCAGAATTGGAAGAGGTAGCCAAGCCCATGCATTCTGCTCCTTCCATTGTGTACCATCATTCATGCCAAAAAACGAGCTTAATTTTCTTCAGGCAAGTAATTCCTGAACACTACCTGCAAGACAATAGCAAAGCTGCTATTTAAATGTTAGACACCTCTTGAATGCATTCTCGTTTAAAAAGTAAACCCAGCATCGAGTTAAGGTGTTGGACCTCAGTTTGCAAAGGGTCAATATGGGACAGGCTATGCCATTAGTAATGCAATCCTCCGATGAGGTGGGTCAGAGGTGTCTGCCAAGGGAACAGACCAAAATAGTTAGCATACTTACATGTTTGGATGAGGTGGGCTGAACTCGTGCTTCTACTAGCAATTGGGCAGCATTAGACTTGTGCCTGAAAAGGCAATTGAAGAATGGTCAAATCAATTTCTGAATATATTTTGCTTTGTTAAGTTGATCCTTCTCACCTGAATAAATAATAGGCTCTGTGCAAATGGTAGGGTAGGTTTCAACAAGGAATGTGGAAATGTGTCCTGTGTGAGGCTCTTTCACAGTGAGCTGAACTCTAATCAACAAAACTTTGAGAGTTTCTTTAAAATCAGAAACCAGAACAATACTTCTCCCAGTAATGGATTAATGTTTCCCTCATACTCCTTGATGAATATTTTTCTACAACTCTCTGCCTCCCCCTGAAAAATTACTTTTGAAGCTAAGGTTTTCTATCCATACTCCTAGAGCAGTCCTAAGGCATTGCCCATAATAACACAGTCCAGCGAGGCTCCTGTCTGTCTCCCATTCCTTTGTAAAAATCAAGTTATCCTGGTTAGGTCTCACTTTGACTCCAGCCTATTATCTTGTTAAGTATTTACTCTGTGACAGATTATCACCCCTTAGGCATATTATGCTGTTTATCAGTAGCCTTAGAATGAAACATGTTTTGCTGTTTGTGATTTCCATTGAAGAGGAATGTTTATTTCTCCAGTAAAAAAAATCACCAGTAAATTCAGAAATAGCAGCATCACTGTTGTGACAGTGCTGTAAATCCTCCCTCCCCACTAGCGCTTTCAAGTTGTATTACAGATCTTTCATTTGATAAAGTCACTTTGTACCAAGACAGAAGTTTGAGGATCAGATCAACAGGAGAACAACTTGCAAAGTCACAGCTTTAGAAGTAAACCCTTCCCCAAACTTCCTCTTGTTTGAATCTCAGCAGTTGACCTGCAAAATCACCCTGAGCTGCTATACAGGAATCTCACCCTCCACATTCCCCAGAGAAAAGCTTTCAGCGGATGGATGGTCATCAACAAGCCAGTTACCAAAGATGTTGCAACAATATCCATACATGAGATGCATTTCCCATATGTTCTCTGAATGAAGTTGCTGGCTACAGGGCCAAAAATGGCATGGCAGAATGAGTCAGACTGATATGCTCTCTATTTTCAGACAATGTTCAGTTCTGAGCCAGTATTTTCTGGAGGGGCTGCCAGACAGCATTGCCTCCTGACACACTTCCCGTATATGTTTGGGCAGAGTCCGAACCCTCCTTTTGAAATGAGCTGGAGGAGTTCCTTACAGTGACTCTGACCAAGCAACAAAGGGGCTGCACTTCTCAGTTCTCTCAAACCATCTTCTGCTCTCCAAATGCTAGTCAGCTTGGAAAAAACCACCACTTATGTTCAGAAGGAGCAAAAGCCTTAATGTGAATGTACTCCTAGAGAATACATCAGCATAGGTTCAGTGCTCCTTTATGATTTATGGCTCATACGTTCAAAACAGAACATGTTATCTTTATATTTGTTAAAATAAATAAATATAGATGCAGCACTATCAATCTGTTATCTGAAAGTTTAAGCTAAATGCATCTACAGGGTTCCCAGCGCGACAATAATTCCTCAGACTGAAAGACATTTGCCATCACTACCCTCTCCCTGTTTACAAATTTCTTACAGGCAATGCAGCCTCAACAAAACAGTGTTTTTCCTCTGCTCCCTGGCATGGACTGTGTTTCCTGCTTTCAGGTTCAAAGATGCTTGTCAGAAAGACACCTATGGACCACCCTGAGCATTCTTGCAAAGCAAGGGCGAAAAGCACTGAGCACAAAAGAGATAAGACTATTTACACTTACCTTTCCAAAATCTCTGAGATTTGCCAGTGGAAACTAACTAATACTAGCTTTGCAACAGCATGTGATACCTAGGTGGAAAACAAAAGAAAAAAAAAAAGTCAAGTTAGGCATATTTTAAGGCCACAACTCTGCTTAGGACTATGATCTTCTTATAAGACTAGTAAGTTGTACAAACTCAGTACAATATCCCAGTGATACTCAATTCCCATTAAACTACTAGACATAATGTTCACAGACAGTGCATCTGCAATATACAGGTTGGAATGAAGCATGGATGTACCCAAACTAACTCACATACTTGGTCACAACAGCACAGAGAAGAAGGAATCAAGAATTGACTGGTTTTGCTTAACTGCCCACATGGAAGCCCCACATCCAGTCCTCAAGCAGTTGCCACCTGGAGGCCCAGACCAGACTGGGATCAGGGTCCTTGCTAAGTGTGCAACGTAGGCACCATGGAGCAGACAGATACCACTTACTGAGCTGGAGAAGCAGTAACAAGCTGCAAATGCAGCCATGCTGTGACAGCAAAGGGTAGGGGGAAAAACCAAAACATTTTCCTGAGCCTTCACTGTAGAGAAGAAAATTATATGCTGGAATAGGAAGATGGAAAGCTACTGTGACAGGGACTGTTTCCATGCACACTTGCTTGCATTACGTGGACTCCTGGCAAGCACTAGCACAGTCCGCGCTAGCCCAGGCACCCTCTAGAATACTGCAACACGACATTTAAAGTCATGTCACAAGGGTACAAGGCAAACAAGTTCTCCTTTGCTTCTATGTATCAGTCTATTTCAGAAGAAAACAGACTGGTCTGCTAGCATAAAAAGGCTCATACCCACTGAGACCACAGGCATATGCTGAGCTGCTGGACCTTCAACCTGCCTCTTGACCCCTTCATGCCTTTACCAGGCCCACGGAGTTCAAACAAAGCAGGTCTCCTGCAAACTAGACACCTCTTCCAGGGGATTCAGAAGGCTCATGGCCCCTGCCTCCTCACTCCTCCGTGCTAGGAAGCACCTGGGCAAGCCCGGTGGTCTGCACATTCTGCATTCAAACACCCTCGGACGTTAAAGGGCTCTACCTCCCATGCTCCAAGACAAGCTATCACCATAGCACCTCTCTTCCTAGTATACATATTGAAAACACAGCTCCTTCCATCCAGGCTGCAGGAAGAGCTCCTTTTTTTCCCTAGAGAAGCTGTCAGTCCCAATCATCAGCTGAAAAGCCATAAGCCTTCTTGAATCCTGCTACAGGTGACTCACAGGATCCGATGCACTGGTAATACACAGCAAACCCAACACAACCCTGAAATGAAAAACAAGCAACGGTCGCTCCTTCTACAAAACAGACAGACTCTGCACACCTAGGGGCAGCATATTCATTACTCTTCTAAACCTATCCCACTGAAGAGGTGCAGTTTCACAACACAACACAGATGACCTATTCCTGCCACATGATACTGCCCCGGTCCTGCACGGGCATTTGTCAGCGCTGGACAGTTGGTTCACTGAGCTAAACCAGCGTAGCACCATGCATGATGCAGCTGGGGCTTTTAAATGGCTCTTATCCACCTCCACTTTGCTGGCCACTAAAAAAATCCCAGTAATAAAAGAGTAGTTTTCAATGTTCAAATAACCCTTTTTGTAGAAGAAGTGAAGCATCAGCTCATGCTGTGTAAGATCTGGTATGTCACCTTCCTCAACTTTACCAGTGATGTGACCCTCACAACACAAAGGCTGCCCAGGTGGCGCTGCCCTCCCTCCCCGCACAGAAGCCTGCGATTAGATGGAGCGTGGCACACAGGGCTGCTGCTGACAACACACACAGTCTGCTCCAGTTTGTAGGGATGAAGTGCCACTGCCAGGCTTGCACGGGTTGTTATGTTAAGCCCCCAGCCCGGCAGACCCAGACAGACACCTTTGAGTTGCTTGTACAAGGAAGACATCTGCATTTCACGTTTGTAAAACAAACAAGCATCAGGAATGTGGTCTCTACAAGACTGGCTTCCTGCAAATGCAAACCACATGCTAATGAATCATTCTCTAACAGCAATGAAATTATTTCTCAGTAGCAGTAAGGAAGAACTACCGTTCTGACAAAAAAAAAAAGCTCAAACTACCAGACTTAAATAGGAAGTTCATCTGTAACATATGAAAATGAGACTTTTCAGTTGGATTTTCAGAGCCTGAGGTGTAGCATCCATTGCGGCCACCTGACTACATGAACTCCATGAAGTTACTTGTTCCCAGAGGAGGAATCAAGTACATTCAAGAATGAAGATGTATAGAAAGAGAAATACAAATACTAGCATATACATTTCTGAAATCTAACAAACTACCCTAACGGAATCAGATGCTTTTGAGTCAAATTATTTGTCAGACAAAATCTGGAATTAATGCTCCAGAAAGATGCCAAATTAACAGATCTAGAAGAATAATAAAGCTTCTGTGACCATTCCTATTTTGCTCCAACTGCAAGCACTGACTGGACCAACTGTAGTGCTAATTTTATTACTTTCATCATAAAAGCACCTAAGAATAAAACATTTCCAATTCATAAAGCCAGGTTCATGACAAGAGTCCACTTTCATAAAAGTCCTGAAGCAGAAAAAATTTTGATACTACCTGACTGGAGTGCATGCAATCTTGCAAACAAGAAGTCCCAGAGTCAGCCAGTTGCAGCAACGTACCTACTGTCTGCTCGGCGTGGAAGCACTAGTTCTTACAGGTTAAAGACAGATAACATCCAAACTGTAAGAAAGAGGGATGGGAGGGGAGCAGATAACTGATGAAGCTGAGGCTGTGCTTGTTGAGTGGAGTCTCACCACATGACTATCTACGTCCTGCTGACCAACAGCAAGGCTGGTAATTCAGAAGGCAAACGTGAATACCATCAGGGGCCAACACTACTGGAGAGATTCAAGAAAACAAGCATGAGAAGGAAAACAAGCGTTGAACAAAAGCTTGCTTCTATTGATTAGCAGCATTCCCCAGCCTCTTCAATGATTGTACATTCACAATGAGTGAATGATTGTACCAAGTCAGCCAGTTCTTCCACAATAACACCCCAGAATAATTGAAGTATTTCTTTGTAAGCAGGAGCCAAAACATGCTGAACACAGAAAAATACCGCTGCTATCAGAAGTTTGGTCCGTATGTACATAATTCATTACCTTACAGTACTGGAGAAGCAATGTACAGAAGCTGATGCTGCTGACTGAACTGTGCAGTTAGAAGACATCGATGCCCCCTCGACAAGCACCCACTGCAGCCTCGCAGCTTAGGAAATAAGCCTCGGTTGCTGTTCAGGCACACTGACACAGCATTTCCTGGACAGTCAGAAGTTTCACGCAAAGAAAAATCTCAAATTTATAAAGCATTTCAGAAAAAGCTATGATGCAGTCCCCTATCAGTCACTGGGTGCCACAAGAATCTCAGGTTATCCAAGAACAATAATGCTTTGTCTCAGACGTAAAACAAATAAAAAAGATGCCTTTGATAAATCGCCAGCTTTGTTTACACTTTGCTAGTCTTGTTTCAGAATAAGACCCAAAAAAGACAGTGAGATAGCACACTTGGTGTCTTGCTGGCAGTAGGTCATTTCAGTAAAATACTTCTACACACCACAGTGCAGAGGCGAACGCATATTCTCGATGCTGCACTTCTATTTTAGTTTTTGTCTGCAACTGATAAATTGTGCCAGTGCTTCTACGCAACTTGACTTCTCCACAACTTTTCTAGCTGTGATTAAATTTACTGAAGTTTAGAAGATGAAAGCTGAAAGCAGTAGTCATGCTAAAAACTGTCTGTCTTTCTCTCATTCTCATTTCCCCCTTTTCTCACCAACAGCTTAAAAGTTTAAGATCAAAGATCAGCTCAATCCAAACCTGAACCTGGAAAATTTCTGACTGAAGACCATGTTTCTTTCCTCACGATGGAGTGGCAAAGCTGAATAGAGGATCTCATCCAATCTACAATTTCCAGCTCCACCTTAAAACAGGAATTTGGTCACCTCAGAAACCTCTTCCAAACCTCCATCAGCTTAACTCTGACTGACTAGTGACAGAAGGCTGCTGATTGCCAGAAATGGGCACCAAACGCTAATGCTTATCACGGCACAGGAAAAGGGGTGCAGTGTCTGTGGGCACAGGAAGGGTGTCAAGAGGAAGCTGCTCTGCATAAGGGAAAGACTCTACAGGAGCTGCAAAAAAAGTCTGAAAAATTTATATAGTGCTGGACAAAATTAGACTCTGACAGTAGAACAAAGAAGTAATGCCATTGCATTAAACACACATCTATTCATTTTCTGGAACAGAGCACAGTATTTATTTTCTTACTATTTCTATCTCCATTTATCTCCTGGGTTCTTTACTCTCCAAGATAAGCAAAATTCTCACACTTCTGAAGTGCGAGAGAGTGTCTGGCACTCTCTAGGACAAGACAATATACAAAGAATTTGCCAAGAAGCTCTGCAGGTACCTTGCTGGGTTTGGAGAGCTCTAAGACAACTACGTCTCAAGTAGCTTCCCTAGATAAGCTATGTTGTTTGAAGAGCTGAAGTTTCATCTCTCTACAGCAGAAAACCTTTTCAACCATGCCACTTTGACAGTTGCTAATTCAGACAGAAATGTTTCCTAAAAGCTAAAACACCACCGTCTTTTGTAGAGCTTATATTCTACAGAAATTGCTCATGCATATTTATGCCGCATGCATATCTCATGAGTTCATTTCACTTTTCTCCAAGGGATGGCCTATTTTTTGGAGGTGCGTTTCAATCCCCCTTTTTGCAGAGATATGGTATCAGGAATTTAAAGCAACAACAATCACATGATTCTCAAAGAGATTCAATTCAGAATGAGTTTCGGATATTATGATCTGGCTAGAGCTGACATCCCGTGGCTTTGCACCAAGCCGGCAATTCACGTTAGATCAGGGTTGCACTGAAATGTCTGGCTGAGATGAACACAAACCTGGCATAAAGAAATGCCGCTTCCATTTCTTGTGTTTCCCTTAATCAAAGGTTTTTATACAAATAGATTTAAGCAAATAGGATTAAACTTGAGAAGCATTATTTCTTTTAATCCACGAACAGTTTTTGTTAGTTCTACAAGCAAAGGATGAACTTGGGAAGATATTAGTTTGTATGTTGCATCAAAACTTCTAAAAACGCATTCTTAAATTCTTTACAACAGTTAAAGCACACATAGCAAGAGCCTCTGAAATTGTTGCTTTTGATGAGCAACGATGGGCAAAATAGAGACTGAATCGAGTTCGCAGTAGAGAACAGTAACACCTTAGAGAAACCATACTTTGTATCGAATAATTTTGCTGAAGAAAAATACCCCTTCAGACATGCTTTACTTAAGGATCCTGAGGTGAAGAAAGCGACCCACAAATGGAAAAAACCTCTATTTTACACTCATTTCTCTTGTGGAAAGTAGATCTGACTCCCTCCATACCCCATTGAGAGAACTATCCCACTGCTCTGTTTTTACTGCAGGATTTCTCAGAAAACTGCAGAAATATTAGGAATTGAGAAGAAATAAAAGGGCAACCAAAAAGCTTTTTTTGGACCACATTTTCTTCTTTGCTTTGATCTACTCCTTTTTTAAGCAGACTTCCAACATGCAATCCTGGTAGAAAACTCATGAGGTTGCAGGGCTCGAGCTGTGATTAACATCACCTGCCATAAACACCCCAAGTGTTCAAAGTCTTGTGGCAAAGTCCTCCGTAGCTGTTACGGGTTTCTGAGCACTAGAAGGCTGTTTTCAAAACTGAACTTAAATCAATTTCATTTATCAGGAAAAAGAAGACAAAGTTACAACAAAATCAGATACCCTGCTTTTCTTCCTGGGTTCAGTCAAGCTTAAAAAAATGTGAGAAAAAGCCCTCCATCTTTAGCTTTCACTCACAGTATTGCTTACAATTTGTCTGACATTTCAGCCCCTCTCCTGATTACAGACTGCAGGCTGCACCGGGGAAAGAAATGCAATTTAGAGTCTGTAGCGGCAGTCTTGATACCATGGAAAAGGTCTCTGACAAAGAGCACTACGTGAGCTCTGCTTCATCACGGGGTTTTAATCTGCACCCCGTCACTCATCCTCTGGCATGCAGAGACCTGGTGTCAGTCTGCAAGATTAGAAGCACGTTCAGTAGGCAGAGCGCAGTTTGGGAATGACAAATACCGCCGGTGCTACACACACAATTTGTGAAGCTGTCAGTGCGCAACCTAGTTGGCCGCATACTGAAGAAAGGGGATCTCGGGTTAAACTCTAACTCCTTCTCCACACTTACATATTGCTTTAATCCATCCACTCTCCTACACAGGACAGCAACAATTTCAGCTGCGGTTGCCAACAAACAGGATCAGTAGGACTCAGCTAGGAAATCTCAACATACGTATTTCTCAAGNGAAATAAATTAAAAAAAAAAAAAAAAAAAAGAGACTTAAGCGAGATGGTATGCCAGAAGGCATTATTACAAAATAGAGATGAGATTCCTTCTTTGAAAGATTTAGAGCGAAAGAAATGCAGCAAGAAAGCTGTAAGACAGCACACGGACAGAAGATTGACATGAGACTCCCCAGCTGTACTCACTGGAGTTATTCTTTCCAACATAATGTAGTGCCTGAGAGCATCAGTGCCCGGTGCACGCTGCACGGCGTTCTCCGCATGCTGCCAAAACCCCCCGCAACACCCCCCCGCTGTATTCAGCTCAGCCCCTGCCCCGCTGCTTTCCCAGCAAAACAGAGGAGAAGGATGCGGAGGACGCACAGGGGCGAAGCAAAAGACAGGTAATATGCTGAATCCACACGATCCTGACCAGCGGCTCAGGACACAGGGCAGCCAACCTGAACTGGCAAGCACTGGTGCATGCACGCAGCTACAGCCGCACGCACACGCAGAGCGCAGGGCTTTGGTAACTCTGCAGTGGGTAACCCCTGTTCAGCCCCAAACAACACAGTCCTTTACTTGACAATCCCAGCTTCCGAGGGCTTTTTTCTTTTGTTATAAGAAGATGAAGAGGAGGAACATCTGCTTTGTAAAACAGTGTTTCCTAGTACACAACGTAGCTCATTTCTGCTGCGCCATCCTTAATAGGCACAGCACACAAATTTGGCCATGCACTTCAGCTGCTTCATGCCGCTCCTGTGATCACGTTGTCCAGCTGTAAGCTTGCAACATGAAACACTTACTGAAAGATTGTTTTGGCATTTTTAATGACTTGTGGCTTGCCTCTACCTCCCACCAAGATCATACTCATCAACAGCTGTGAACAGATTTTTTTGCTCACTGCAGAGTCATACTGGCTGTAAGATACACTTAAGGCGTGAATCACAAAGAAATGTGTGGGCTATAATCACCCTCCACATTTGTGGCTCATTCTTCCAATCAAGTTGAGAATTTCAGCAGTCCTGGGCAATAAGGAAGAAAACTGGTTTCTCTCCTCAAATGACTTCATGAAGTTGTTACAAGGTCTGGACTCCCCAGCCAGCTCTCTTATCTTGCTGGCCAGAAGTCTATGACAACTTAATGCACTGTTTTTTTAAAAAAAAAGACCTTTAGGAGCCAAAATAAAACACACGCTGAAGACAGTTACAGACATGTTCATGTCCTCTTGATGTTTAACATACTACTAAAGTACAGGCATTGTGAATCTGGTAGGCAACAACACAGGTTTTGTACAGCAGAACTTCCAGGATCTTTCTGTTTGGGAATAAAAAGTGGATAAAGGACAAAGGTACATCTCAAAAGTGTGTGCTGCTAAGGATTACAACTTCAGGCTGGATGCCCCGCATAACGTTGGCTTGATATTAAACCACAGAACGTGGTACAGATACAAACCTGCATGTCCTGACTAATCTAGGGTTTACAGGTACTTTGAAATAGCGTATTATCATTGCCAAACAGCATCATAGGCATTCTGTGGAGAAGTTAAATTTGCCTATCAGGGTCTACCATTTATAATAAATGATATTTAAATATTTACTAACTGTTTACTGATATATACTAAAATTTACCAACGTTGGTTCTTATGGACATTAACTTTGAACATAAATTTTTCAAACCCTGTTTTTATGTACATGCATTTTAATATTTCAAGGGGCTTTTATAAGCTCTCCTGTGCTTGAGGTACTTCGGTACAGCTAGTTTTTTATGACTGCCATTTTATGTTGCATGTAAGTTTCATGAAGTCATTATGGCATCAAAAAGGATGAGTACGCAACGTTGCAGGTTTGTTCAGGTAAGCACCCCTTGCTCGTGGTTTGCACAGTGCTACAGAGAGGCACACGTGCCACTGTCCTGACATCTGGCTCTTTACGGACCTTCTGGGGTCGCACTGAAGGGGCATTCTGCGAGCACCAACTCCTTCGGGTAGAGCTGCTCACACAGGCTGCCAATCTCCACGCACATGACTCTGGATCTGCTAAAGATGGTATTTGAAAAGGACCGCTGCCAGCATTCACCAAGCAGCTCTACAAACTAACTGTTCTGTGTCAGCGCAATTTGAGTGTGTGGAACAGTTTCAAAGGGCTGTGTTTTTATGAGCGAATGCTGTGTTTTTATGAGCGAATACTAATTTGGTCGCATTAAAAGATGTGACATCTGTCAGGTAAGCAAGAATATATGAAAAACTGGTTTATCTCTGAAAGATCAGTAGTGATAACATGGATTAACAGGTTCAGTACTATGTCATGACATCAAATACTTTTTGCATCTACCAAGTTTTATTCTTCACGGTTCAGGGCTAAAAAAACAACACATCACAAGCTGTTATTTCAAGGAGCAAGGGGAAGTAAGATTTTTGCTCTCTGGTAAATACTAGCAGATTACTCATATTAACAAACTGAAAATTATAAGTTCTTCAGTTTTACAATTCCTTTCGTTTTAGTGGGAAGACTACATCATTATCAATTGCCTGTAAAACAACATGACCATCTTTCCTTGTTGCCTTGTATGTGCAGAAACACCTTAGCTTCCTCATGACTGACAATCAGCTTCTAAAAAGACCTAAAGTCTAGGTAATGTTTTTTCATAAATTGTAATTACAATTGTTTTATCCGGCAGTTTATATCACCAGTTAAAAAAAAAAAAAAAAGGTAAAAAGCAGAAAGATCCATCTCATCACTGAAACAGAGAAACTACTGCCAGTTATTTGGAACATCACAGATATTCCAGACTTGTACGGAGACCCTCAGCAGAGCCAGGAAGTGTCATTCACAAACAAAAACAATATGACATCATCACACACTTAATTGCTCACCAGTGACAGGGTCAACTTTATTTGTACAACTGCTGAGTGTGGTACTGTTTGTGTGCATGTACCGGTACTGCCACTCCAGGACCCACAATCACTCAATGACGATTTGACAAAGTAATCTTGAAAACAAACTTACTACTATACAATTTTAATTCATTATTTTTAAAAGATACTAGATTTTATAATTACATCTACTTTATAAAAAGAACTGTTGTAAATTCCTTTGCTGGTCTGCAGGCAATAGATGCCATTCTGCTTTCAAGAGCATTGCCCTTAACAAGTGTTGAGTGTTGGTCAAGTGACCTTTTGGGGAATTAAAAGTGATCTGCTTCAATTCACAGGCCTTTTCGTCAGGGAATCACAGTTTCAGACAATATTAGTTTGAGATTTTCTTCTGGCGTGTTTCAACAGAGATAGTCTGTCCTAATTTTAGTCAGAGTATTAACTGAACCCTCCACAAACAGACCTCCAGATTAACAGCACTAACCAAGGAACAAACCTTTCCTCTTCTTTTTCCTTGAAGCAAGGATCCACACACAGTTCTTACCAAAGCCAAAGTGAGGAGAAACTTTCAGAGTACCACTTACAAAGTCCCTCTAGCTTCAGTATGGTTCTGGGACAACCACTACTGTAGTTGCAGGCCCAGCACACAGCACAGCTGGTCGCATCTACTGTGACCTCGTTTGCACTAATTTTTCTATTCAGAATTCCCCACTTAATAAAAAGCAAGTCAGAAGAACTCAAGGTACAAGCTTCCTATGACAGTAACAGATACAAGGGCATACACCTACCTACGTGCTGGGTTTCATGCTTTTATCAGACTTAAGATTTTAACCAATTTTTTGTTTCTAACTGAGGTAAATAAAAAACCAAGTGTTTTGCTGAAGAGGCTCTCTCTTCTGATGTTGCATTCAAACTTTTAAACTTATGCAGGATGCTCACACCTGACCTGAAGTTAGCCAGCCCATGAGAGGTTTGTTCAGTTGTCTGTTTAGCTTCAGTAGGAGCTAAAACAAGGTCAGCTGTATCTGATGAGGAATGAAAAAAGGCAGCCAAGAGGGTTTCCAAGGAAGATCACCCTTTACCTTGATGCTTTTAAGAAAATAGAAATTCAACAATCAGCCTGAAATAGCTGAATAAAATAGTTTTTAAAAAAAACACGTTGAGGGCTAATGAGCAGAACAAAAACACTTGTTTCTGGTCTTAAAAGTTTGTTGACAATATGTCACCGAGAAAAACCACGTTCAATACACACCCCTCTCGATCTACCCTTCAGAAAGTGAATCACCTAATGACAATACACAGTGGCAGAACATTCAAACATGGCTTTGAGCCCATTTATTGCATTCATTTTTTTCTTTGCTTTAGGGAATTGTATTAGTCTATTCATTTTGTGTGACAGCAAATTGCTCAGATACCATGTCATGCATTGCCTTCAACATCGAACCTCCTGAAGAGTCTTTAATTTACCTTCTTCTTGCCCTGTCTGAGGCAACCACTCTGCCTTACGTAGGAGCTAATGCTGAAAAGCACTACATAACCACTAGCTATCACAAGGGAAAGAAGATGAAATCAACAAAATGAACTAGCATGCTCCAAAAGAACAATCACCACTGCCCCAAAACCCCAAGAGATTACGAAAGGTAGTCTTCAAAAGAAAAAAAAAGAGGTTTTGGAGCTCAAGCAAATTAGAGGAAAGAAGTTAACACAGTTCTTGGAAAAGTCTGTCCCTGTTATTCATATCCATTAACTCGATGGAAAATAAGGATAACAAATAGTTCAACATGTTCTATTCAATTTCCTTCTTCTCTATGCTTGCTAATGCAACGCAAATTCTTTCCACTCCAGTTTGTCTCAGAAAACTAACAAAATGACAAGTTTCCTTGGGGGAAGAGAGGGGGAAGGAAGAAACAGGGTTGCTGAAGGATTATGAGGAAGGATGCCAGGAAACAAAAAGCACATGCTGCAGATACACAACAGATTTCCAAGAAAAGTGCAATTCTTGCACCACCGTTGCTAGCAAACAGAGTTCATGTGGCACTTCAAGAGCTAAAGACTTAGAGCACGTGGCTTACAAGATCAGTTTTTCAGGTTTCTACCCAGATTTATTTTTATCTTCTCATGCACAACCCAAAATGTGTAGCACTTCTTTTTTAAGCAAATACACAGGCATATTCTTGATATAAAATGAATCTAAAATGTTCTCTCTTTGGGTCATATTTGGGGCCAGGTTTGAGTTAGCAGGTTGGTATTATCTGATCAACTACAATATTTGCTCAATGAGACCTTCAAAATTCTTGGAAAACTTCCTTTGCCTTTGGAAGCCTGATTTTAAAGACTAAAAAAAGTATTTCTTTTGTTAACTTAATTCAAGGGAACATTATGGCAGGGGTCACCTTTTTGAAGCGTGCTCCATTTGAAGGCAAACAGTCAGGAGTAGAAAAGCCATTCTAAATCTTTACTTAATCGCTAAGAGCAACTGACAGCTGGATCAAAAGTGCTGACCAACTATTCTCATTTGTTCTTTTCTTTTGCCTCACTTTCCTTACAATCTGTAGGGAACAGCAGGTATCCAGTGCTGACTGAAGAAATCACAGACATGACCTTGACAGTCAAGAGAGAGTAAAACTTCATTTTCTGAGGTGGTGAATGCTGGGAACAAGCACAACAGATGGCAAAACTAGCTAGAGATGCAGCAACAAGTATGGGTGCACTTTAGAGCCTATTGTTTATAGGCTTTATAGTCCTTGGGCTTTACGGTTATATTGTTTCTACAGGACACTCCGATGTGCAAATAAGGACCAAGATATCCCTCTCATTTTTTTAAATTAGGTTTGACTCAGACCAAATGAATAGGAATCAAAATCTATCTGGCATAATATATGGGCTGCAGTCACCCATCCCGCTTCCAGGGCTTGTTTCAGAGAACAAGCAGCACTAGGAGACCTGTTAGAAAGTAGATGCATTGGTAACTTCAACCCAGTGTCAACACCAACAGCTTAGGAAACTGCTTTCCTCTGACCTGCATTGGGACCGAAGCACACGGCGAGGTAGTGAGGGAACCTCTTTTTATTACTAGTCTGCAGTACAGTAATCAAGTTGCACAAAGAGAAAGAAAACTTCACAAAAGTCTTATTGAGCATAACACCATGGAGCTGACTCTTCTGTGATGAATTAGTCACTACAAGAGCCGGCAAGTTCATTGTACTTTAATTGCTGTCACTGCAACAGTAGGGTTAATACCTGGCATGACAGCTGATCTGTCTTCTTGAAAGTCTATGATTATTCTCTCAGAATCAACAAAGAAAGGTGTTTTTGTTAGAATTACAGAGTTTTAGCATGTCTTCCTATCTGTCAGTTATCTTCTCAAACACAGGTGCACCAATCTGCACCATTTATGATTTGGTTTGTTTCTTTTCTATCTATCCTCTTTGCACTGTGCTAATGCAAAGAGTCATAACTCAGGAATTTTGGTCGTGAAACTCAGGTCTGTAAAAAAAAAAATATTGTAAGAATCAACATTCATTAGGGAAATTTTTCCAGGCCTCAGAAGCAAAATGCAACAATTTTAAACGTTTGAGTCAGTTCTGAACCAGGGACCTTCAATAATGTTCCTCCAACCCCACGTAACAGTAATACCACCACAACTTTTATTTCAAACAGTACGCTCAACATTTGCCCTTTCAATCACAGACTTATTTTACACCTGTGTTAATGCAGAAACCTTTCCTCACCTTTAATGTGGCAGCCAAGCTGGCCATGTGTTCATTCAGAGTGCTCTCCGACTCCTTGTAAGTCAGGCAGGTGAACTGATATTCCTCTGGATCAAAGGCATCTGCTCCCTGCTGCTCCACGTCGTTAGCTACCCCATCATAATAATCCTCAATATCCCCAGGATCCTCATCCTCTTCCTCCTCCTCGCAATTAGGGTCATAATCCTCTTCATTGCTGTCAGAGCCCTGGCTGTTCATGTCCACGGACATCTTAATGCCCTGTCAAACTGCAGACCAGGAAAGCAATTGCAGCTTCTTTTTCTCCTCCAAACTTTATCGTTCTTTTGATTTCATCTGAGCTCTGTCTCCTAAGGGGGGGAAAAACAATTTTTTCTGTTGCCTAAGAAACTGTAAGAGAGGCCATGTCAACATCATACAGGTGATCAAACAGCCAGGAACGGAGCAACCCAACAGCCCAGCTAAAGAAGATTCTGCCATGCAGGTTCCTGGTTTGGATCCACAGTGACTCTTGCACCTGCAAAGCCAAGGCCGCTCTTACAGGCAAGGTCTAAAACCTTGGAGATTGCATCATGACATTGCATCCTAGCCCCCAGGGCAGGCCCCAAGACTTTTGACACTTGGCAAGTAGCTCGACAACCTTCACTACAGATCTTTTCAGAGATACAAGTAGATTTATGACATTGAGTTTTTACCAACATTGTGAAGTGCTGCAGAAAAGCATCATATGTTTCACCAACAGGAAAAAACACAAACCCCTTAACTATGACCACAGTAGCTAGAAAGGCAACTTGTAATACCCTGTACAAGTCCATAGTGCTTCAGAACCACAGCCATTAAGTAGGACTTTGAAAAATAAGACAAGCAAACAGTTCTCTCACATACACCCAATTTAACAGTCTTCAATACTATCTCAAAAGAAATGGTGAAATTAATTAATCCCTTTAAGTAGGTTCTACTGGATGTGACGTGGCTTCAGCCTTACATCTGAGGGGGGAAATAAATTCTCTCATTTTATTACCTTCTCAATATACACTTACTACCTTCTGAATGTAGAAATTTATGCTCAAGTGTTGACAGCTGCTATTCAAGAAGAATCAGAACAGCCAATTTTTTTTAGATTCTCACTGGTATTGGAAAATTCACATATTTGACTTTACTTATCAGAACTACAAACCTTCTGCTTGCGTAACTAAACCAGCATGAATTCAAGATCTAAGAGGTTCAGCAATAGAGCACATAACAACCTTGAATAATGGTAATCTCATATTTAGTCACAAATTTCCATTAAACCAAATAATTTATATTTAATATATTCTTTCTTGAAACTAAAAGGCTTAAAACAGTGCTGCAACCAAATTTTACATATAAAAATATACCCATAAAATCAAAGCTATCTTTCCACAAGCAGCACGCATTGGGTTTCTTACACGTTTGCATTTTGCATTACTATGTTGTTAGCTCTGTTACTCAAACATATTCCCACAGTATCCCAATTTGTAGCTGCTGGGGAAACCATAATCAAGCTTTGAGAATCATGTTTAGAGCACAGGAAATCTCAACCATAATTTTTCATTATTCTTCCTCAAGTCGTTTGTTTTCTGTTTCCAATAATCTGACCAGGCAGCACAGAATAACCAGGAAGAGAAGTGATGTACAATTAATTTGAGGGACTGCAGTGATTTCAGCAGATAAAAACCTCCAGTGACAGAGGATGAAGGCTAGGAACTAATTACATTACCCCCTGAATTCTGGTCTCCATTCATTTTGTTTGCTTCTTGATTTCTTAGTTATCCACAACAGAAGTAGCACACAAATATTTTATAGCACTGTTTCCCATAGAACTTCAGTGGAACACAGGCACCATCTCTCCAAATTGGAAGGAGACAGATGTGAAATCTGATTTGACAGACACAAGGCAAACCTATATTGTCTGTTCCTCCCTCCTTCTACCCTGCTTAGGGTTAGTGATTCAGTGCTGGGCTTAATCTGTATCGACGCTGACCTCTTGCATAAAAGAAGTAATGGATCTTTACCTGTTAAACCTTATGTTAAAGGAATAACTTATTTGAGAATCTAAAACCACTGTGAGCATTGCTACAGAGATCAATAGTCCAGTGTGCAACAGCTTCCTTCAGCCAACCTCAGAGCATCAAAAAGCCCAAGCAAGTTTCACCAGTCAGGAAACTTCTCAAACTCACTCGGATCATCCCACACACCAGGGACAGAAAAAAAAACCAACCCCAAACACTAGGTCCATTTGCTATCTCAGCGCACAGTGAGGCCTATCCAAGCAATGAGATGGTTTTAGATATCTCAGTAGAATAACGTGCCTACCTGGTACCTCAGCAGTTGCATACCAGGCGCTGAGGAGGAGGCTCAGAAGCATGCAGAACCATTTCTCTGTGCCACTAACACACTTATTTGAACAAACAGAGGAACTGTTTGCATGGGCAAATGGGATATATCAAGCAGAAAACAATCTGCAGGCTGGATGACTATTGTGACTCCTGTCACAACATTCTTGGAAAGAACTCCCTTCCAGCATAACTGAACGTCAGACAGACGTGCGTGAAGAGAGAGGAAGACTAAGGCACAAACTCTGTGGACAAAACAAAGCAGGATACTAGGAAAACGAGGAGCAGAACTCACCTCACCTAATGCCCTCATGACCCAATGATGAATACAAACTCTCTGAATACAAACCAAGACAAGACAGCAAATACTTGATAATACTAGTTTTTAAGACAATAAAGATGTTAAGCTCAAAAAAGAGGGTCAAAAAACCAAACAGTATTTAGATTATATAATTACCATAATCCTAAAAATCAGATTATAAATTTTTAAACCATATTTAGATCGCTTTCCTACCCAAGGGAGGATGAGGCTATTCTTTACCACCTTCATCCAAGATACTCCCTCATCTTCACTAACACTGATACCATTTAATCCCCTCTCTTCCTCCAGCCTCCTTGTGGGAACTTATAAACACACCCGCCCCTACGCTCTGCTGCCTGTCAGCTCCAACAGAGATGGCCTCTTGCTGACTCCTGCTTTGCAACACAATTCTTCTTAACAAGGTCTCTTGAAACAAAATACCTTCAAATACGCCACCATCAGTCTCTCTCTGACCTCACCACTGCCAGACACAGTAAATCACATTATCCCACCTCATACCTTTTCCTCCTACATCATTCTTTTCTGTTTTCTTGCCCTCTGTATCTACCTCTGTAGGATTTCTCCAGTAAGTGCTTTGCAGGATACTCCTACATTTTCTGTTGATACTTCATAGCCATTTGAGACGGCTTTTTCTTCTCTTACCTCTTTATTGATAATTCCGAAACAGAAAAAGTCTAACTCAAGTCTACTTATCCATGTAAACTTCAAACGGACTGACACTCTCTTTTCTCTGCAACCATCTACAACCCCAACTCTACACTTGCTATCAATGTTAAGCACATCTTTGTCTATGTCACTCAAACCTGTAATCTGTGGATCATCCTCAGTTGCTTCCTCACACACGCAGCATACGTACCTTGCTATTTCCTTTTCCACTGGGGTTTTCAGTAAGATTTTTTCATCCCAGGAGTGAGAAACTAGAACAACATCCCCCCTCCTTTTCACCACAGATGACTCTGCAGAGACCTCCTTGCAGCCATATCACACATCCCCCGTGAATCTGCACGCTCTCCTCCCACCTCCCAGTCTTTGTTCTGACTCTCACGACTGCCCTGTCCTTCCCAACTCATCTAATCCATTTCATTTCTGTCCTTTCCAGTCTACCATCACTTTTAACAAGTTATTTTACCTGTACCTACACAAGCCTTCCTTCCATGGGCTCGGGCTGAAAGGTATCCAGCTCGTTTAAATTACCTCAGGTCCGTTTCTTTTGTAATGGATGTAAGGCTAAATCCTGTACCCGTCCCACACAGCCGGAACACCGCATACTTGCGGGAGGAAAGCCCAGGAAAACCGGGGGAAAGAAGGGAGCTGTGGAGGAAGAGCCCGGACGGCGGCGGGGCGAGGAGGGAGCCGGCCTGAGAGCTCACGGGCTGCGGCTTCTCCGCCGGGCGGCCCGACCTCGGCACCGGCTCCGGGGCGGAGCGCTGCCGGCCGCTGAACTGAGCGGAACTTACAGAGAAGCGGCACCGCATCCTTCACGCCGGGCTCGCTCCGCCCCGGGCCCCGCCGCCTCCCGCTGAGGGACAGGGGCCCGGCAGGCGGCGGCGCTCACCGAGCGCCGCCGGCTCCCCGCCACCGCGGCACAGGCTGCCCCACCGGGAGCTCCCCCCACCCCGCCCCGCGGCCCAGCCCCTCGCACTTACCGGGCGCCGCGGAGCGCGGCCGGGCGGGGGAGGCAGGGAGCGGCGCTCCGGGCTCCTCCTGCCGGGCCGCCACTGCCTGCACGCCGGAAGCACCGGCCTCGGTCTGGCGTCACTTCCGCCGGGCGGGGCCGAGGCCGCTGCCGGGCCGGGCTGGTCCACTGCGCTAGGCCGGGGGGGAGGGAGGAAACAACCGAACCACCGGGGGGGGAGGTGGGGGTGGTGTCGGACCGTCGGGGCGGGAGCGCCCCAAGGTGTCGGCTCAGCGCCCTCAGGAGACGCTGGCGGCCCGGCCTCGGCCGGTGCCGGCGCTGGATGACAGCGCCCGCCGCTAGCGAGCCCGGTACCGCGGCGGGGGCACGGCCCGCCGCCGCCCCCGCACCACCGCGGGCAGGGGCCGCCGCTCTCCCGGCCTGCCCCGCGCTCGCCTCCCCCGGTATCCCGGCGTGCCGCGCGGCCCGGCACTGGGGTAAAGGTCGCGGGGCGGAGGGGGCGGCACTGGCTCGGCGGGGACGCAGCGCCCCAGCCCCGTTCTTCACCCGCCGCTGTCACCATGGCGGAGCAGCCGCAGCCTATCAGCCCCGTGAAGAACTTCTTCGCCGGCGGCTTCGGGGGCGTCTGCCTGGTGTTCGTGGGGCACCCGCTGGACACCATCAAGGTGAGGCGGTGGGGGTCCGGTGCCGGGCGGCCCGGGGCAGCCTGAGGGGGGGAACTACGCTTCCCGGCGGGCACTGCGCGGGGAACGGCAAGGCTTCCCGGAGGGGGGCGGAGGGGGTACTACACTTCCCGGCGTGCAACGCGGGGGAGGCGGGGCCTGGCTTCCCGGCGTGCCTTGCGGGGCAGGCCGTCCGTGCGGCGGGGCGCCCCCTGCCGGCGTGGCGGCCGCCGCGTCCCGTCAGCGGCCGGTTTGTAGTAAAACTAAGAAAAAGAGCGTCGATGTTGCCGGTGCTGGAAGGAATGGAGGGCTCGAGCCTGTTCCGTGAGCCCCTTGCTGCGGCGGGGGGCCCCAGGCGGCCCCGGGTCGGAGCGCGGCCGGGAGTGAGCCTGTGGGGGGGGCGCAAATGAGGGTCCCGAAGGAGAGTGCACCCACACAGGGAGTGTGAAGGCCGCTGAGCGGTGGCACGGCCTGAGTTCTCAGGTGGGGTTGTAATCCTGATGTTATCCCAGCAGTTAATTATTTAATTACATAAACTATTAACTATGTTAAAATTCAATCAATGCAAAAGGCTAAAGCGATGTTAATCTCTCCACCAATATTGTAAAGGCCTATCACAAAACTTACTCCATAATAGTCACACAGAGGTGTTCTCTGAATCAAAGTTTAGGTAGCAATATTTAATAAAATAATGTTTTCCTGTTCCTTCTTGCTAGGTCAGACTGCAAACCCAGCCGAAGCCGCAGCCTGGTCAGCCTCCACTCTATTCTGGGACCTTTGACTGCTTCAGAAAGACTCTTGTTGGGGAGGTACTGTGTTAGCATGTCATCTGCGGTGCCTGCCAAAAATATCAGTTGTTCCTGTACGTCGCAGGAATGGAATCGTGTGGGAATGTCGTCTCTCAGAGACTATAGAGTTCTTGGGTTATCAGTTGAATTGATTCTAATTAAAATTTTTAAGCAGATTACAAAACTTGGGGAGTACTTAGAATCCACATGCTCCAGGTGCATGTCTCTTTGTTTTGTTAGGAAATGCTTTTGGTTCCAAATATCATGGTATTAATATCTGAAGTAATAGACTGGAGTGAATGTTGGCAGTTGTTTGCTGGCTTTGTTGTTGTAGTCGGTGGTATTTGGAGTTCTCTCTGGAAATCCTAAAATAGGCAATGACTTTTGTTGATACAAGCAGTATTTTTACTTTCTTCCATAATGTATTATGCCATCTATGAGAAGGCAGAGGAGCGTTCATTTGAGTTAATGGATTATTTGTTCAGTCTTCTTCAGAGGTGGACAGTGGTTTTCACTCCTGAATCAGCCATATCATGTGATTGAACTATAGTCTATTTTGTTTTTAGAAAGGCACGTGGCCTTGGTTTAAAGACTTTAAGTGACATAGAATCCAGTTTTCTGCTTCGTAAGTTTTCCCAGCAGCTATTTACCATTCGGAAACAATGGCTATAAAGCTCAACTGTTTGTTTACTAGTCTGAAGTCTAATTGCTAACTACTGGATCGTGTTAGGTAACTCTGTTAAATGAAAGATCTGTCTCATATCTGAAATCTACTTTCATGACGGTATTAACAGGTTGTTATACAACCAAAGTAAATCTTGCTTCCCTGGTCTCTCCCACAAAGCGCTGAAATGCTTTGCTAGCTCTGAATCCCTTGCGGTTTTTAACACCCCTGCTGAAACATGGACGTCAGAGCCGAACCATAATAATAGCCTTGTGATGTGAAGTTCAAAAGTAATACTGCCTCCCTACTCCTACTCAATACTCATCGGTTTCTGTAAGGAAAACTATTAAACCTCTCTGCTAAGGCCTTCTGTTTCCCACTGCTCATGGGAAGATTGAGCAGGAGTCTCTGATCTTTGTCAGCCAGATACAATTTCATTACAGAGTCAGTTGTGCCTGTAAGCGTACAGACACATACTGGGATATACTGATTTATTTGGGGGAGGAAGGAAGGGATGGATGGGCGGAACAGCAAATATTTAATTTGTGCATGTAGCCTTTATCTAGAAGGATAACTCTCCTTTTTATTAGAAAAGGTTCCGTTCAAAGGCAAGGTAAACAAAATAAATGCTACTGCTGGGGTCTGCATTAGAATTTTTCCATCTGTGCAGTCTGATGAAGGGAAACATCGGGAACGTAAAGTTGCATGGTGAAAAAGTTTTGACTTGGGGAAGGAAAGGAGAAAAAATTTCTCTTGAACTCATTCCAAATTGAGTTCATTTGGGGAGTGAAGTGGTTCAGTTAGTCTCACTGGCTCTTCCTTTATCTAAAGAGTGAATTCGATCCAGCGTTTTCAGGCTCAGTGTCAGGATTTTACACTAGTGCATTTGATAACTTATTAGTAAAGCACATGTATGGGTTTGTATGTATCTGAGAGAGAAGACTTTTAACATAATCTATTATGGCTGTTATTCAGGTGGCTTTTAACTTAACTGCCTCATACTTGAAATGTAAGTACAGGGTGAACAGTGTTGGAACAGAAGGGTATAAGTGGTGCCAGTGTTTTCCAGGAAGGATAGCTATTGTCTGCAACAGGCCCTGAGCCTCAGCTATACATGTGTAATTGCAAATGAACAATAAGCCCCATTATTCCTCCGATTAATTTGACTGACTGGTGATACTAACCTGTATTGTAGCCTTTTGCTTCTCAGTAAGTTGAAATGTGTGTGAAGTCTATGCAAAACCAAGTAATTCTTGTGGTAACGTTTCTTGCAGGGAGTCCGAGGCTTATATAGAGGAATGGCAGCACCTATTATCGGAGTGACACCCATGTTTGCTGTGTGCTTCTTTGGATTTGGCTTGGGAAAAAGACTGCAACAGAGAAAACCTGATGACGTTTTGACGTGAGTTTCTGAGTTAACCAGACAGTTGGGAAAGGCACCCTAAGGCTCTTGCAGCCTGCTGTATTGTCGCACATTGAGTTGTGGTGTAAATTTGTCTCTTCTCCTAGGTTATAAATATAGTTCTAAAAAATAAAACACTCGTGTTTTTTAATGCTTCTGGAAGCGTGGGACTGATAGCACAGGCTAAAAACAGACAGCATGTGGGCAGGTGCTATGCAATTCCCTTTCTATGCAAGAAAGAGCCATTAAGGAACAATTTCGTTTTAGATGAGTACAGTGTGAGTTATATAATGATTGCCTGCCAACAGTCTCGCTATTAACAGAAACTATAGGAGAAATATATTCATGGTCAAGCAGTCTTGACAACATTCACAGTCCTGATTCTCCCTGTTGTGACTGCTGTGTTCTTACATTAGGATATAATAATAGCCATAGAAATGTTTTATTATTAATTTCTGAAAGGCGGTGTTTATGAGCAGCGTGTCTAACCTTCTGGAAAAGAGATGGGAAGCCAAGAAAACTTTGTGTGGCTTTCTCCAAGCTAACTTAAGCATGAGGAAAGTCCCCTGCCCATAAAGTACTCCCTTAACTTCTTTGCTGAATTGTGATTTATAGCTCTACAGGAACAGAACTGTACCTTAGCAACATTTTATTCCATTATTCGTGCAATAGGTAGGAGCCCTGTCAGAAAACAAGAGTCCATTGTGTTGAGTCAAGCGTGGTGGGGAGGGGAGGTCCGGCTTCTGTTGGAGCCTTGCCTGCACAGGAGTCTCCTGGGTGGTGCGAGTGCACCTGGCTGTACAGCACTAGCCACTGCCGTGATGTGGAGTGAACTCCCTGGGCTTGGGTTGCTCGGGGGGGGGCAGTGGCGAGATGCTGGGGCACTGCTAGCTTACCCTCTGCTTTACCACAGTAGCGTCCTCATGCAGGCAAGGCTGAAGGGTAAGACCAGGGGAACAATAAGGAGTGGAGAATACAAGGAAACAAATGGGCTGTGGGCTTTTTTCCAGCAGCCTTATCACCTCAGTGCCTTGTGTTTTATGCATATCATACCAAAAGGAAGTTTTAACAAGCAAGCTGGACAAGGGCAGCACAGTCTTTTGAGTCTTTATGCAGAATTCCTCTCAAGCAGAGCAGTGGGAGAGAAAGAACAAAGGTCAACAAGTAGATGGTGGAACTGTCATTGTGCCCAACTGTGCTGTACCGTGCAGACTTGACACTGTAAGAAACAGTGTGCATGGGACGTGAGGCCCAAAAATAAAGGTCAGACTCCTTAGCACCATGGTTATGGGCCTAGAGGCAGGCAGTGGTTCCCCGTGCTGATTTTGAAGGCAAGTTTTGGAAGGAAGAAGATGGAGAGAAACCTGAGGAGCGTGTTCTGCCTTTTCCGGGGCTGAATAATCCCAAAGCGAGCTAGAAAACTCAAAGCTTAGTTTGAGCAGGAGGTGGATGTGGAATGGTGAGGGGGGTCTGAATGGTCTGGAAGATTTAGCGGGAATTTAAGAGTAAAGAAAGGTGTAAGAATGGGAAAACCTGAATACAATGCCATCTCATCTCTTGGGCAAGTGGAGAGAAGCAGGAGGTGTGGGATTTAGTTAAATTGAGATGTTAGGTCATCTTACTAGGGAAGGTAGCAGGAGACTGTATGTAAAGATCAAGTTTGTGATGGAGAAACTCAGCTTGTTTAAGGGATTTCTGTCATGGAGACTTTGCCACATGAAAGCAGGTGCAGAATGTGTGGGATGATGACAGGTTGGTAGGACAGACTCGATGGTGGCAGAGGCCAAAGGAGTGAGGGACAGAGAGGTTACAGAAAGGGGGCTCCGGGCTGCACAAGCAGGAATACATGTGGAAGCTGGGGTCACAGAGGAGAGTGTGGAGACCGGAGGAGGAGGCTGTTTGGAATAAAAATGAATGGGGAATGCTGTAGCAAAAAATGCAAGTACAAGGAATATTAGCAAATACAATGGATGTGAAGAGCTGAGTTATGGTTGCTGTGGGAACCAGCACTTTAAATCTTAGAGATCTTAAATATTTAGCTCTAATTACGCATTGATGAGGCACTTCTGCACTGATCAAAAACAGTGGATGCGTTTCTAGTTCCACTGTAAGCTTTGTGTGGAACGGCATCATCTGGTGATACAGGGGTCTCACTGCCCTTCATTTCCTATGTACTGCGTTGTGTTAGGATCTCTTCTGTTTCTTCGGGGCAGATATCCTCAGCTGTTTGCTGCTGGCATGTTGTCGGGAGTGTTCACAACAGTAATCATGGCTCCAGGAGAGAGAATCAAGTGCCTTTTACAGGTAAGGCATTGGATGGTGGTGATGGGAATTTAATTTTAGGGGCCTTGTCTTTTCATATGAGGAACTTCTTTGGCTAGTGTATTTACTCTGTTATGGTTTTTGATAGGACTGAGACAACTGTCATTTAATGCAACTGTGTCACGAAGAAGCATTATACAAACTTACCATGACAGTATAAGTACATGCAGCATTCATTGCTTTCTGCATTTTACAGAGCACAAGCCTTATACTATGTGGCATTATACAAGGCATCAGTGGATGCCTCAGTCCACTTCGCTCTGAAAAACCGGACTTTTCCATACTTTGAAACTTTTTCTAAAAAAGCACAAAGCTACTAGATCGTAAGACTAGTGTAACGATTTTCTGTTACCTTGACAGGTTCCCAATAAGGAATGCATTTCAAAATACATGAAATAGTTTTCTAATGTTTGGGTGACTGTTAGCTCCACCTCTGCCAGGGTTTTTAAAGTATTGTTGGAAAATGTAAACCTGAACAAATGAAAATACTGTCTTCAGCAGAGATGGGAAGCTTTGCTTATTTCAGACTATGTTGAACTCAGTTGGTGTGGTGTTGGGTTGTCACACGTCACATGTCTGACAGACATATTATCATGGAAGCTTTTATACACATAGAAATTGTTTTAATTTCACTAAACTATTTGGAGGCTACTTTTTGTCAGTGCAAGCGTAGAATGACCTAACTGACTTCAGTCACTTCAAACTTACGCTGGGGGAAAATAGGGGAGAATCTAGCCACTGTGTGGAAGAGTAAACATATCCTCAGCTTGAACAGGAGAGTGCTGTTTGAGGAAATGACGCAGAGGTTTCATATGCAGGAGTGCCTGTGGAATGAGTATGTGCTCTTTCCTCTCTGGAAACATGCACGTGGCTTTCTAACTATTAGCTGCATGATTGTTCTCCAGCCAGAAACCTTCGCTAGTCAGAAACTATCACTTTAATCCTTCAGATCCAGGCAGCTACAGGTGAAACTAAATACAGTGGCTCTTTGGACTGTGCAAAACAGCTGTACCGCGAGGCTGGGATTCGTGGCGTATACAAGGGAACAGTGCTCACCCTCATGAGAGGTAACTGATGGAGACGTTCTGATGCTTCTTCTGCATGGGGTACTGTAAGATAATAAGCCTGACATAGTATCATAGATCTCAGTGTCCCTTTAGCCAATTGGAGATGCTGTGTCACCCTTTTTTTTTTCTTTTTTTTTCAGTCTGCAGAGCTACTCCAATGCCTCAAAGGGACTGAGAAATAAACAGATTCTCAGTGAGTGAGGAAGAGATTAGATGACAAGGATCAGAGGGATATAGGAAGTAATTAAGATCTGAGAAGCCAAGAGGAATGAGAGACTTCAGGAGAGGAGCAGAGAGAACAAAGAGAAAAGAAAAATAGAGAAGTGGGCTTTTTTTTTTTTCTTCCTTGGGAGAAGGATTGTGACTGTCTGTGACTGTTGCTGTGTAGCGCTGACTGTTTTAAAAGATGTGATTGCAGCAGTTATGCTTTCTACCCACTTAAGTGTGGGTTATTTTGGACTGCGATGTCATGACCCCTCTCACAACAACAACAACAAAGTAATTGTGCCAGACACCAAATCCTTTACATGTTTCGGTACTTTGTCCTTTGAAAAGCGTTAGATTGTTTGTCGTACTGGGGCAATGTTTTCCAAGGATAAGCTCAAATTTCTGTATTTTGATACCTCAGTTTAGGGATTTGTTCTGTCTTCTGCTTCTCACAGAAGTGTAGCAACTACCAATGTAGCTCTGGCAGTGTCCCTAGCCAGAGGCTGGTTCTCCAGTTTAGGCATGAGCTAAGAATGGGCTGCAGGAATATCTTAAAAAAAAAAAACCCAAAAAACAAAAAACCAAAAACCAAACTGAAACTCATCAACTACAAAAAAAACCCCAAAATAGAATCATTAGAACAAATCGTGTGCAAGACTCTTGAAGTTCCTGAACTGTTCTGATCTGCTGTGCAGCAAAAGTCTCATTAGCTTACCGGCCAGCAGGCAGGTTACAGTCTGATTTGAAAGCCTGCTGACAGAAGTGCTCGGCAACAGATATTTTCCCATTTCTTGCCTTTAGCACCTGCTGTCCCTGGGAAAGTTCAGGCTCCTCTGTCTAGAGCAACAGAAGATTTTATTTTGTTTGTAGAGGAGGTTCAGAAAAGGAGTCTGTATGTACTTAATGGTGTTGCTGAGCTGGCATGGGGCTGCTATGCCTTTAGGCTTCATTTTGTTTCCCACTACTCACAGTCTTTTTTGTTTACCCACTAGATGTCCCAGCCAGCGGAATGTACTTCATGACGTACGAATGGCTGAAGAACATTCTGACCCCTGAGGGAAAGAGGTTAGTGAAATCTCACAGTCATCATTTTCTGAGCTTCCCAGATGCTGCTGATTAATCTCCCCAGTTACGAAGAGATTTAGAGCAGTATCATCAAAACAAATTTAAAAAAAAAAAAAAAGGTTGCTCATCTTGTGAGTTGAGCTGTTTTGGTCTGGGGTTAACTGACAATTAAAGTAGTATTCCAAGTTTCTCAGATTCTAACTTTGGATCTTATTAGCCAAGTAAGGAGTACTTAAAGTAGGTCTCTTCACTTTCACCCCTGTGGGTGCACAAAGAGCTGGGGTTTTTTGTTGTTGGGGTTTTTTTGTTGTTATTCCCCAGAGCATTTGTGTGTGTGCTGCTGAATGAAAAGATTTGAAGCTTTAGGGTTGAGTTTGTACATTTTGCCCACAGGGCTCTGATTCTTGGAAACCTTGCTCAGATACTGCACTCTGTGTCTGTAGCATTGTGCTGCCTTCTGGCTGTCAGCCAGGCTGCCTTTTTGGTTGTCACCTTAGTCAAAATAGATTACATTTTTTGTTTTATTTTGTTTTTTCTTTTTCCTCCCATCCCACCCCACCCCAATCCTGCCACAGTGTGAGTGACCTCAGTGCGCCTAGGATCCTCTTTGCTGGGGGCCTGGCTGGGATCTTCAACTGGGCAGTTGCCATTCCACCAGACGTGCTGAAATCCCGTTTCCAGACTGGTGAGTTGCATGCCAGCTTGTCACGGCCACACTCAGTGCAGTGCTCCTGGGAATGGGCTGGGCAGCGATGGAAGATGCCATCTGAGCATGGCATCCGGGAGGCAGCACGTCTTGAGCACACAAGTACATGAAAAACCCAAGTGTGTTCCTAGCTTTTTAGTTGGTTTCCTCGCAAATTTTTGGCAAATCAGGCTGCAGTTCTCTGTTTCTGCCTCCCTGTTAATATAATGATCCCGATTCGAGATACATGTTTTGAAACCTAAGCACAGAAGTCATAATAATAGATCTGCTTCTTGTGGCTGTTTATTACAAATGTAGTTCTTTGAGAGGTTTTATTTCACTTCAGTCACAGTTGTGTAAATTGTAGCCTGTGCTATCTGAAATTTATAGTAACGGGGCATGCCTGGCTGAGAGCGTTTATTTAGACTAGCAGATCTGCTCTTAAGTATCTGTGGCCTAGTTATAGTGAGGATGGCCCCAGGCCTTGAGCTTCATCGAAGTTTGACAAGTTTTTCCTTGGTTTCTCTGGGAGTCCTAGTCAATGAGTATTTTTGGTACGGCTCTGCTTATTCTCTGTGGAATCAACTCTCCGCAAAATGGACAGTAACCATTTTTCTTGAATCATGGATCATGATAATCTAGTGCAGGAAACTTCTTTTCTTTTTCTCTGAGTAATGGATGCTGTGGTTGTTTTATATCGTACCAAGGGCTGAGTGTGAAATACTTTACAACTTTGCATCCTTGTTCCACTGAGCCAATCCCCAGTGCTACTGTATAGATGATGTGGGTTAATGGTGGTTCTGTTTTACTGGGTTGGTTTGTGGAGTTCTTGTTCAGAGGGTTGGCAGAGGTGGTACTTTTCCAGGGAAGTGTCAGGAGAAGGAAGAACTTGTTCTTTGAATAAAATAACTTTTTAGAAACGCTTCAGCAAATCTGTGTAACATCAGCATTAAAACAGCCTGTGCTTTTCACTTGAAGTTTGCTGCTATTCTTGGCTGCAGCATGTGATAGGATCATTTTCTGTTTCTTATAAACAAACTTCATCAATTTTTATGTCTGACCTCCCTATTTCCTAATTGCAGCTCTTGGGAGAGCTGTGATCAGTGGTGCAAGTAAGAGCTCAGACATCCAACCCTGACAAAAGTTACTCTTTTCTTCCCTGCCCCGCAATGAATTAATTAGGTAAATACTTTGTGGTGATGGTGAGCACCTTCCTTCTGTTTACTGTGTCTTTTTTGTTTGCTTGCTTTTGACTGAAATAGATAACTTTCCCAAGCAGGTGTTTTCACAACATAGCTCCAGCAATGCTTGAATTCTGGTGCCACTTAGATGGTATAGCAATGTGAACCTGTTGAAAATCCTGGGCTGTTACATACATCGCATTCTTCAGCATTTGTGACTGCCACACATCTTAACTAATGTGTTCTGTCTCCCTTTCAGCTCCTCCAGGAAAATACCCAAATGGCTTTAGAGATGTGCTGAGAGAACTTATCAGAGAGGAAGGAGTTGCATCTCTGTATAAGGGCTTTACAGCTGTAATGATCAGGGCATTTCCCGCTAACGCGGTAAGTAAATTCTGATTCCAGATGGGTTTGGGGACCTGGCCACTCACGGTGAATATTTGCAGTCTGTAGAGGAGACGACTGGCTGCTTACTGTTGTACCATTTCAGTGAGATTCTTGTCACTGCAGGTGCTTTTGGCTGTTGGCGTCCACATTCTAAAAATGTACCTTAATCATAGAATCATAGAATTAGTGAGGTTGGAAGGGACCTTTAAGATCATCAAGTCCAACCGTTAACCTACCCTGATAGATAAAAAAAAAAAAAACAAACCAAAAACCAACAACCCACAAACAAAAAAAAACCCCACTTCTAAACCATGTCCCTAAGCACCTCATCTACCCTTTTCTTAAACACCTCCAGGGATGGTGAATCCACCACCTCTCTGGGCAGCCTCTGCCAATGTTTAATAACCCTTTCAGTGAAAAAATGCTTCCTAATATCCAATCTAAACCTGCCCTGCCCTAATCTAGGGGGAACGCCAAGTAAACCTTCCTTTGAAGCTTTTCATGAAAGTCGTTTGTCTTATTCTGATAATATTTCTTGTCTGATTGTACATCCACCAGTAGAAGACAGAAATGGGTCGATAAGTTTGGACTGGCTTCCCCTTCAATAGTGAGCCTAACGGAGTAGAAGTTCTGCCTTTGTGTGAAGGGATATAGTAGTATTCTTGCCCCTGGTCCAAGACCTTTTTTTGTTCTCTTCCTCCTTCCACGTCAGCCACATACGGTGTTTATAGTGCTGCGTTTCAGAAACCTTGTTTGGAATAGGTTTTTAGAATTCTTATTTGTTCTGTACATTCTCTCTTTTCCAGGCATGTTTTCTTGGTTTTGAAGTTGCTATGAAGTTTCTTAACTGGATTGCACCAGGTCTGTGAAGACTAGCAAGTCTTTGGAAATTAGAGAGGAGAAGGAAGAGTGCAAGTCTGCCTCAAAGGAATAAATGAATGATCACTTGAAGTTTCAGGAATGATTGCTTGCCTAATACCTTTTTGCCTTCCTCACATTCTTTAGGTGGTGCTATATGCCGTTCAGAAATGTAAGCCGTAGCTCTGAAACAGAGGTGATATACCTGTCTTCTGAGCCAATGTACCACAGCAGTAATGCTGCCAACAGGCAGCTCTCAGTTACACACACTACCTTAAGTACTTCCTCATGGAAGGAGACACTTCGTAAAATGTAATTCTTTATTTACTGAAGAAACATGTAGCTATTAATGCTGAAAAACTTCCTTAAAATAATTGTTTGGCAGTACGTACTTAACTCAGGGCACAGGTAGCAGCTGCACACACTAGTATCTACAAGCCATGTCAGATAGCATTCTCATCGCTTGTAGTTTTTGTTGTGGCTATTTCTATGTTGACAGTGGTTTTAATCTTACATGCATGTAATGCAGCAAACACAGAACTAAGCAGGGAAGCCAGAGCTACGTTTCAGTGGGTTGCAGGGTATTACAGATAGCATATTGGATCTTGTGCACTGATTTTTTTCTGTGGAACTAGGAGGAAAAATGAATTATCCTTAACATTTGTATGAAGCTTTACTGAAGCAGCCGGTGGGGAAATGTGTTTGATCCTGAACTTTTCTCTGAAATCCCTTTCTGTCCCACTGAAGTCAATCCCAAACATGATTTCAAAAGTACAGCATGGTTCATAGCAACCCGCGATATATTTGATTCATTAAATGCTGTGTCCTGGGATTCAATCCCTGACCTGAGAAAATTTAACAGCACTTCCAACAGCTCAATTTCTCTGACACGAGGGAGATACATGAAGGGGACGCTGGCTCTTCAGTCTTACCTAACTTTTTTCTTGCTCCTTGGTTTTCTCTTAATATCATTAATCATATTTTCATTTAAGCAATGACTAATGCTAAGAAGCAAAAAGCAACTCTATTTTTTTTTGTTTGATGCAGTGTTATTGGAACTCAATAAAGCTAGCTGCTGCTTGGCTACAATTTGTGCTTTGGTTAATTTCTTTTTTGCGTGGTTGTGCATGGTTAGCTTTGCAAAACTTTTCCAATATTTAATTCTGAGATGTGATTGGGAAATAAGTTGTGCCATGCTATCTTTAATTGTTAACCCCTTGCCTTTTAGCTTTTGGATGTCTGACATGAGCCATGGGAAATGAATGTCTCACACTTCACGTGTTTGTTTCACAAGTCCCCTTAGGTTCTGTGTTGTGGATGCAACTTTTTAACTGTAAAGCCAGTTCCTGTCCCAAACCATGATACACATTTTGCCTGTGAAAAGTATTTTATGTTTTTCAGGGAGAGGTCTGGACACAGATAGAGGGGAGTTTAGGGAAAGCGTCTGTCCTGATGGCCCACAGGAAAGGAGGCTGAGGGTTTGTCCTTGGGCTGGCGTGGTCCGTAGGTCTGTACCATAAGGACACAGTCTTCACTTTGTCTTTCCACAGGCAGGGTCAGCCCTGAAAACCTTCCACCCAAAAGTGCTGCAGAAGCCTTGAATCCCCTTTTCTTTCCCAATTCTTTGGAAGGACCAGAAGGCAACCTGCCTTCCCCAGAGTCCACCTCTTGTGTTTTACAGGGTGGGAGTGTGAAACCAACGAAGTAGCCCCTGGTGTGGGGAAAATCCCAGTTGCTTGGAGCTGCCTCCACGTTCTCAGTGCTGCCTTACCCTCCAGGGACCTTCCTTGTTCCTCGCTGCTTGGTAACCTGCTGCTGCTCCTGCTTCTCAAAGTCACTGCAGCTATGGATGAATGGAATACTTAAAGCATGAACGCTGAGTTAATACTGGTTTGGAGAAGTGGTGATTAAAGGATGTTAAGGTCTCAAATGCAATTCTGTGTTCACTGAGGCCAAATCAAGAGGACCAGGTCTGCTTTTATGGCTCTGTGCTTCCTGACTGCCAAATGCTGTCCTGTACTGCTTTGGTTCCTTAGCTGCTCTGGCCACCCCTCTGATTTCTGTGCTTGGGCTATGGTGCCTAGAAGCATCTTTACACTTTAAGAAGTGTTAAAAAGCTGATTTTTTTCCTTCGTTTTACTTATGTGTTCCAGAAATACTGACATTTCTTGGGAGGGACAAACATGCATCTTCTTTCTTAAAATTCCGGGTGCTGATGCTTAGCACTGCCTATTCCAGCTGCCCTGTCAAATAATGCATCCTGTTAAGCTCCTAATCTCGCAGGAAGCCAGGAAGAACTAAAGCATAATCATTCCTGGTTGTAAATGCTGTTCTAGGTTGGCTTATGATGCAGTTGCCCAGCAGATGGCTGTCTGGGGCCGTCAGCGAGACGGACAAACCTGCAGGTCCAAAGGCAAGGTCAGAGGCAAGGAAGCCGGCACAGCAGCTGCTGCGGCAGGCCACTGCCTCCGTTGGTGGCAGCTGCAACGTCCCCACTTGGGCTGCAAAAGTTTTACGTCTCCGTCAGGACAGATGGGCAGCTGGAAGGCAGGAGGCTCTTCTCCACATCTGTCCTGCTGCGGCAGACCGGGATCCTCCAGGTGTGGTGGTGAGCTGTGTGTTGCAGTTAGTGCTCCCTCCCACCCCAATCCTATTGGTATGGAGGGCTGCAGTCTGCGAAAAACATTTAATTCTTGGAAACCAAATCAGGGACTTGTAATGCCCTGGATTCAGTCGCTGGGGTTAAGAGCACAACTCCTCCATCAGGGCTCTGAGGAGCCTTCTCTTAGTCCGCGTGCTGGCCTCTTGCCTGGTGCTCCAGCGCTTACCTTGTCTGTGCGGTCACTGGCTCAGGCTCTCCTGTCTGTGGCCTTCAGCAGTGTCTGCTGCGAAAGACTGAGAAATTCCCTACAGTCTCTAGTACTTCAGTTGTTACTAGTAACTGTAAACTCTCTCCCTTCCGCCAAACTATCCTTTTTAACACTTTTTTTTTTAAAAAAAGCATTTCAGATCCTTTTTCCAATTTCAATTATCCTAATTATATTCTCCCTAATCTGAATTTTTTGCAGAGCTTTGTATTTTGCATGATAAAATTCTGGCTGTTTGACACGCTTGATTTCATTTGGTGCTTTTGGATGAAGTAAAACATGGAAGAAGGAAATCGGAGATAAGGGACTGCTTTCCAAAAACAGTGGTGGGAGGAGAGGAGCTTTGGGAAGGCTGATCAGACACATCTGCTTGTTTGTTCAAAACCTGAAACCCAGGCACCCTGGAAATGTTTAAAAATCTGCTCATGTCTCTCAAGATTCTGCCATACAAAGTTTGCCAGATCCTTGCCCCTGGTATGTGCCGCCTCAGAATGAGAGAGGGATTTTTAACACAGTTACAGTTTCCTGCACCCTGAGGACTCTCTTGCTTTCAGAAGCCCAGCTTCACATCCAAATGTTATTTGCTAATTGCCCAGCTTCTTGTGGGAATCAAGGTAGCATATGTACAGCGTAACGGTACACAGCAGCAGCGGGTAAGCGGGGTCCGTACCAATAAAGGATACTGATGACATTTGTCTTTATGCTCCCTGTGCTGATAGTATATGTTTTTTCTGTATCAAAATCAGCACAGAGTTCCACACAATGCTTGTGTTGTACATCTGCCCGGCCCGTCCTGCTTTGATGCAAGTGATTTTTCCAGTGGCGATTCAAGGTGCCGGGGAGCGTTCCAGAAGTAATCCATGATACATAAATCTTCCATGCTTGCCTTTCAAATCTTCCATGCTTGCATTTCTCTGCCCATTCTCTGCAAGTGGCTTTTGTGTACGCTCAGCGTTGCTATATTGATGGAAAGGTCCTTGGAATACCCCTGACAAGTCAGTCTTCATCAAATTTGACTAATTAAAGGAAGCTGTCTGTGGGAGGATGACTACAGACTCTCCAGTTTGGAAAGGACGTCGCATGGGAGATATTACACATGGTGAGTAATGTGAAGAGGGTGCATTTACTCATATTTCTCTGACACAAGACATACAGTGTGTCCAGTGAGGTTATCAAGCAATATTTAAAATAAAAATACTTTTTATATATTGCGTGCAATTAAGCTATATAGGCCTTTTTAAAGCGAAGTGCTTTTAAAAAAAAAATCATAGAGGAACAGTTCATCAAGAACTACTGAAAACTGATACGGCTACGAAGTCTTGCACAAGAAGTTCCTGAATTGCGGGTTGACAGGAACTGGGAGAGTGTGCTAGGGAAGCCGCACCGAGTGCTTTATTTCTTGTGTTCTTTCCCTAAGCATCTGTTGTTGGCCACTGCCAGGCAGAAGAACAGACAGACCTCCGATCTGACCTTTGATAGTTTGTCTGGCATTCTTACGATATGATGGGCAAAATCCTGACTGGCTTTGTGGGGTCTGCACACAGGAGGATGGGCTGGCCACATACCACCTCAGTAACAACACACGCTAGGACAAAGAACCAGTTAGGGCTTTGCACATGCCCAGTTGGCCCGTATACAGTTCAGTTTCCCATTTTTACATTGTTCTTACCATCTGCTGCCTCTTAGGTAAGAGGACCCCTACGTCAATAGCCTGTTTGTGCAGGTGAGGGACCAGCCTTGGGCAGTGCCTGAGGAAAGTGGCTTTCACCACAATATGGTTCACAGGATGACAGAGGAGTTGAGGTTGGAAGGCATCACTGGAGATGATCCTGCTCAAAGTAGGGTCCACTGCAGCAGGCTGCCCAGGACTGTGTCCAGTTAAGTTTTTAATATCTCCAAGAACAGAAACTCCACAGCCTCTTGGGGCAACCTTCTCCGGTGTGTGGTCACTTTCACAGCAAAACGAGCTCTCTCTTATGTTTAAGTGGAATTTCCTGTGTTTCAATTTGTGTCCTGTCACTGGACACCACTGAGAAGAGTCTGGCTCCTTCTAAAATCCCTCCTGTCAGGTATCGACACACATTGGTAAGATCCTCCTAGAGTCTTCTCTTCTCCAAGCTGAACAATTCTAGCAGTCTTGGCCTCTCCTCATATTGCAGATACTCCAACCCCTTCATCATCTCTGCAGTGCTTCGCTGGACTGCTCCGGTATGTCCATGTCTCTCTTGTACTGGGGAGCCCAGGACTGGACCCAGGACTGCAGATGTGGCCTCCCCAGGGCTGAGTGGAGGGAAGGATCACTTTCCACAACATGCTGACTATGCTCTTCCTAAAGCAGCCCAGCTGGCTGGTGGCCACCTTTGCCATAAGGGTATGTTGGTGGCCCATGCTCAACCTTTTCTCCACTGGAACCCTCATGGCCTTTGCTGCATGGCTTCCCAGCTGGTTGGCCCCTCCAGCATCGACTCGTGCATGGGGTTATTCCTCCAGTGTTGACTTGTGCATGGGGTTATTGCTTCCCAGGAGCAGGATTTTGTACTTCACTTTGGCAAACCTCATGTGATTCCTGTTGGTCCAGCTCTGCAGCCTGTTGAGGGCTCTCTAAATGGTGCTACAAACCTCTGGGGTACCAACCACTCCTCCTGGCCCGACATCATCTGCAAACTTGCTGTGAGTGCACTCTGTCCCATCCTCCAGGTCATTAATGAATATGTTACACAGTAGTGGTCCCAGTACTCACCCTGGGGTACACCTCTAGTGACTGCCCTCATCACGAATCACCTGGACTTCATGCTGCTGATCCCAACCCTCACAGCCTGGCAGCTCAGTCACTTTTCAGTCCACTGGTCTAATCTCTACTTCACTAATTAGTCCAGGGGTATGTCATGAGAGACAGCATCAAAAGCCTTGCCAAAGCCAAGGTAAACAACCTGCACTGCTCGCCCCTCATCCACTGAGCCAGTCATCTCACCATTGATGACTTTCCTACTGGTCTTGGGGGCCTGGAATTGCTGAGGCCACTCCTGCCAGCAGCTGTAGAAGAAATACCACAATAAACTGTTGGCAGGCATTCTGGAGCTGTCCTACAGCAAGTGATCTTTGACCAGAATAGCCCTTTCCGGTGGCTTGCAGCCCCTGGGCAGGAATGGACCCCACATATGCGGCATGGGGCAGTTCTCCTCAAGGCATCTGGTTTCCAGCCGTAACGTGTGACTGCACTGCTTGCTCGGACAGGCCGTGGACAAAAATGCTTGCTGAGTCAGTGGCATGAAGCCCTGTATGCCGCGGCACTGTGCTGCTGCCGCCGGGTGTGCTCTGCACCCGAGGGCTTTAGTAACGCCGCTCAACTGTTCCCATTTGAAAATAGGCCCAGCCGCCCTGGCAGCTGTTTGCTGGGGACTTTTGCTCCTGACGCAGAGGATGGCAGGGAGACACCTGCCTTGCAGCCGGGGGCTTCCCGGGAGAGAGGGCTGCGGGATTGCGGGGATTCCTGCCTCTTCCCCGCTCTCCGGGATGCGTTTTGGGTGATCCGACAGTGTGCGGCCGTGCTCATTCATAACGGCGGGCTGACCGCCTGCCCAGCTGCTGCAGACGTGGCTCTGTCCGACCCTGGTTTATGCCACAGTTTGTCCTTCTGCCCGGTGGACCCTGCCCTGAGAAAGTTGCCCAGTAAAGGAGAGGGAACGGGCTGCCTAATGCAGGACACTTGAAATGGAAAAACATTTCTAATTCAGGGAGATTTGTGTATAAAACTGAGGACATTTTCCATTACCTCAAAGTGTTAAAGTCATTCTGGAAGCATATCTCAAACCTGCTAAAAATGGAAACCTCAAGCAGAGGTCGGACAGGATTTTTACTAACATGTCTCTGAATTCTGACACTTTAGTTTCAGCCCAGACGGTTCAGTTTAAGCAGTTTACAACATGCAGGTTCTCCCCAGGCTTACTGGAAGCCTGGCTGTAGAGATCAGTATCAAAGTTACAGCAGTAGGCTGTAGATAAGCTTCACTTCCCTTTGCAGGTGGCAGTGTGGATGTAGATCTGCTGAAGTACATTCCCTGTGGCAAACCCTGCGGTGTTGGTCCGTGCAATGAGCCGACCTCTCTCCTTCATGGGAGACCCGAGCTCGGGCTTCTCCAGCAGCAATGCCGAAGCTCTGGGCCCGAGAGAAGTTGCATGCGAGCTCTGGACACCAGAGTAAATTTTGAGCTGCCTGTCTATGGATTCCCCAATGCTGAAAGCATACCCTAGCAGCACATTTCTTCTTGGTACTATTTCCTAATAGCGTTTCCTAATAGTTATTTATTGCTGGCAGCTGCTTGCTCCTTCCTCTGTCCAAAAAACTCTCAACTCTGATTTAGCCTTGAATATTTGTCCTGGTAGACCCAAGGCAAGGAAATAAATTCTCTGTCACTTCCCATCTTTAATCCCTATGCAGATTTCAGCAGAACCAGCTGAAATGCTGAAAAGGGGTAAAATTACAGCGGAGTCCTCCTGCTCAGGCTAAGCCCTTGTGATTCAGAAAAGCTCCCGACTGCCTGCATAGACAAATCCTAAAAAAATACTTCCCTCTGAAACATAATCCTCCCCACTCATCCCTCCCCCTCCCTCCCCGCTCACCCTTGACTCCCTATCAATCACTGCCAGGCAATTATCTGCTTCGTTTACTGCCTCCTGGCCAGAGCCAAAGTTCAGGAACGGGCATTTGATGGCAGGAGATCACTCGGCGGAGGGAACTCGCTGTTCTCCCAGCCCGGCCACCCATTTCCCGGCAGTGGCAGGCATGCTCAGCTGCGAGGCACGGCAGGTTTCTGCAGGGTGGACAGGGAGACCTGGGCAGCCCTCCTGCTCTCTGTCCTTGCCCACCGCCCCAGCGGCTCCTGGTGGGGGAAGCTGGGCTGTCCCAGATCCCCCCTGCAGCAAAAGCTGCATCAAGACGGCAAAGTTCAATGTCCTCTGGGCTGGGGGGGTGCCTGGAGGGGGCTCTGCTTCTGCCAGGGTTGTCATGGATGAGGGATGGTGACACAGTGCCAGTGTGAAAAATCTGTCTCTCCTGAGATGAGCAATTCCTTGTGACATGGATGAGTTCTCTTGTGTGCTCATGATAAATTGTTGGGGTTTTCCCCATTTTCCTACTGAAGGGTCCAGCTAAGGGGATGAAGCACCTCTCTGTCCCACATACTGTTTGTCCCAAAGGCACAGAGTCACTCCTGGCATCTGCAGATCTTCCAGGATAGTCTATCTATCTACCCACATTTTCCAACAGTACAGTCTGAAGACATTTCTTTAAGCAATCAGCAAATAAAAGGAAAATTTGTTTTCTTATTTTTGTTTCCTAATCAACTAGAATTTCTTACGGCTAAGGTCACTCTTTCTGGAAGATATAAAAGAACGCTGTGTCACTAAGAACTGCCTTACTCAGACCAAGGATCTCTCAGCCCAAAGCTCTGCCCCAGTGAAGAGAACAGGAGGCACAAAGCACCCAGCTGTACCTCCCCCGGCTCTGCCATCCACAGCCACACACTGGGATTTACTGGGATGGAGACTGTAGCTGCACCTTTGCATTTAGGAGCTCTGGACTCAGTTTTCTGTATAATCACCCTTTGGACACCTTCCTGCTTTTGACCTCTATGATACTTGGTGGCAGCGAGTGGCACTGTTTAATTACGTGCTGCTTCGTCTTAGATTGGCTGAATGATGATTTCAGTGCTGTTGCTTAAATCTTGTCTTGTGAGAAACGATAACAAATTGTTTCCCCTTCATCTGTTCTGAAATAATTCATGATTTTCTGGGCCTTTCTCCTCTGGGTCCTTTTCCAAGCTGATGGTTTATTTAACTTCTCCTTGTACAAAGCCATGATCCTCCTTTCCCCCCTTTTTTTGTAATTTTTCTAGTTCTAGCTACAATTTTTTATGAAAAGATAACAGTTTCTATACAGCCATATTGATATTTTCTATTTTATTATCTATTGTTTTCCCCTGGGCGCTGGTACAGTTGGTTAATTAAAATTGGTATTGATTTCTAAATATGCTGAAAAGTTTCTTTACCGAGTAGTTGGCTAATATTCTGTCTTCTGTAAGTTCTTCTGTAATTAAAACCCTCTGGTCCATCATTTCTGGTAAATTTGAATTATCTGGAAAAAAAATTTTTACTAAATGCATGGAGCATGCTTTGCTGAAGGTGGTGTACACGTTGGGAAAGGATGGGGTTTTTAATTTAATCCACGTAGCCTAGCAACATTTACACCATCAATAAACAAGTACTGTTTTTCTGAGCAAAAGACTGCCCAGCCCTTTCTTTATCCTGACTCCGTTGGTAGTAATGGTGATACTGACAATGCATTTAGAGCCTCTTCTTCTTACTTCATGTCCCTTTTATTCACACTTCAGCTCACCTGCTAAAGCTTTGTTCAGAATAATTGTAAGATCTTGAAGTGAGGTGTCCACGGAAGATGCTCATCTTGATTTTTCTGGTTAGTTTTAGTTGTTATAGGAGCTGCTTATCATATTAGTCATATGGCTGCTCTAGATGCTCTGAAATGTGATTGCTAGGAAACTTGAAATCTGTTAAATGTTTGCTCACAAGTATTTTCTGAAGGAAGGTCTTTGGCAGCTGTGTGTCACTTCTGAAATTTACCACGATTCAGCTTCGAAGGGGAGGATCTTCTCAAAATCACTGGTTTCCTGGGATGTTTGTGTCCAGAAATGAGGGCTAACTGCAGCGCCAACCTCACCTGGATGACCGTGGTGATGAAAATGGGAAATCCATCTTCATTATGTACACAGACGCTTTCAACCGGACATCAAGAATAACTCTGAGATTCATAAACTCATAGATCCACAGAACACATGGCCGAAGAGTCGTCAGCCAGTGACCCCTAGCCCCAAGGCAGCTGTGCCTGAGCTCCGCCTGCACCATTCAATGATGGAGAGGACGAGGAGGAAGGTTCACCTGGAGGGGACTTTGCCCACAAGTTCTGTCCCAGCCCTTCAGAGCCTTTTCTGTGTCAAATGACAACAGAAACCCCTCTTGGCAATGTGGCACCACGAGCGGCTGCAAGTTCTTCATGGCATGAGCCCAGCCTCTGTGAAGCCAGCTTCATCTCAGCTTCTTTAAACCCAGAAAACAGATGACAGCTCATGTGGACAGAGACGTGAACGCCTCGGGATTCAGCAGCGAGATCTGGCTTTAGCAGCACACAGTGCTTTCTAAGACAGCACAAAGGGTCTAGAAGAGAACTAGGGGATTACATATTTTGGGGAAAAAAGACTCATTTTCACATGGAAGCTCTTTGCACACAGGATGCAAACCCAAGTACCTCTTAAACAATTTTAAATACTTGGCAGAATCCAGCTAGCAAGCCACAATCTCTTGTGGTCTTGCTAGGTTTTACATCTGGTTTGTTTTTTCTGCTGGGATGTCTTCTTTTGTTATTCTGTATACATTTAATTAATGCACCAGTTGATAAATTGTTACATGTAGGTTTTTTTTTTTGTTTTACTTCAGAGTATCTCAAGTATAAAGACTTTTTTAATAAATAAACAACACAAATAGTACTATCTTACTGAAAACACTGGTGCTCCTGAATTCGTATAAATTCAAACCAATGGTCCTTACCACTTGATAGCCTTTTTCATAAGATACCAGATTTTTCCGTCATACTCCATGAAATTAAATTTAAATTAATTCTAAATATACTTTTAAAAAAAATTGTGATCTTAGGAATTTAATTACTTTTTCATGTTTTAGCTATTCTTAATGACTCTTTTTTTTTCCCCAAGACCTTCTTTGCCCTAAATATTGCTTAAGCTACTTCTTTGCATAAATAAATACATATACATATAGAGGTTTCCATTTACTGAAAGCACTGAGCAGTCTTCCTTCATTTCTCTAATTTGTTCCAGCGACCAGAATATTAATTTCCAAAAAAGCGTTCTCTGAGTCCTCATCCGGCGATCAAATGCTGCTTCTAAGGTTCGGTCATGATTTTCCTCCTGTTCCAGTAGCTCTTCCCTAATCGGTTTCAATATGAATTTAGAGATGAATGAGAAATCTGTTATTCTATATATGTCATAAGTAAAACATAATCTCATTTCCCCGAGGGCAGTTCTTCTCAGCAGTCTGGGAGCCTGAGTTGCTGATACAGTGAGTGCTTGATGCCTTCTCTATTTTACCTTCTTTATTGGGTCTTTTCCTGTGAAAACATATACTGGTCAAAATTCTAACACGAATTCGACCTTTCCCAAAGTACTGGCCTATTTTAAAGTGCATTTGAAATTATTTGCTTTTGACTGTGAGCAGAAGCTGTACCCTGTGCTAGGGATAACTCAGCAAGCAACTGTGTCCTTTAATACGAGACACCATCACTTCTTGTTCTTATATTCAGCTTCAGTCCGAAAAGACACATGTTTAATAACGAGTCCATGGCTTCCCTTTGCTTCACCTGAAGAAAACAGTTGCTGCAGCAGACCTTTCATGTCTAGCACTTGATCAGTTACTTTCTTGAAGTAAGAAAACAGAAGTGGAGTGTTTTTAGTTTTGTCATTTTTGCCTTCATTGTTTTGTTCTTTGATCTTCAAATATCTCAGTTTAAAGACAACTAATAATAATTTTGCTTTTTTTTAGAGCTTCAGATGCACTGCTTCTGATGGAGACAATCCCTGCGAGGCAAGGGGCTGCCCCATGCCAGGCGGGGGGCCAGGGAGGGTGGCAGCGGCCGAGGAGGACAGCAGCAGAGCCCGGTCCAGCTCCCGCCATGTCCCCGCTGCGCCTGGCCATGGGCCCCACCGACCCCCAGCCAGACGTGACCATGGCCAGGCTCTTGGCCGGTGCCTGGCTGCCACCCCCAGCAGCTCCCGGGGCCCGGACACACTCCCACTGCGGGCACCTGGCACTGGCCCCCGTTTTGCTCATCACTGAGGCTCCTCGGGAGGATGCCTTCCATTTCATTTAACCTCCTTGTATCTGAGCTCATTGTCTCTGTAATTTTCCGCAATGAGAATAGGCTCTTCCCATCAAACCAACCTTCCTGCAGCTTGCTCTCTGAGCACCAGCACTGTCACTCTGTCATGGTTCACACTCGCCAACTCCCGATAAATCCTCCTTTTGGTTGTTCTTCACATATTCAAGTCCTCTGTTTTAGCTGCACTTTTGCTACTGCAAGAACATTTTCTATTCTTTTGTCGCTTTTTCCCTTTATTTCCCACCCCTCTTGAGTTTCTCATTTGCCGTGTGTTTTTTTCAGCAGTTCATTATTGGCTTCTCTCTCTGGACTATTCTTCTGTGTGTCTGAGACTTGGATTTTGATCCAAAACATCTGCAATACATTTTCCCCTTGTTTAAAGCTTCTCTGTAGGTAAAAACAATTTTGCAAACTGAAAGAAGATTTAAATCAGCATTCTTTCTGTAACAGATTTCTCTCCTTTTGAGCACTGCTTTGATTTCCACAGTACTTCTTTTAGAGTTCAGCAGCAAGGTCTTGAGAAAATAGCAGCTCATTGCTTTTGAGATAAACTCTTATCTTTTTTATAATTCAATATCTCTGCCACTAAGTGGAAAATTTCCCCGTCAGTCTCTGTGCCTGTTATGTAGCCGAGGAAGCAGCAATAACACTTACCCTGTCAGCTCCTAGGACAGCTCAGATTAAACAACTTTGCAATTAAAGTGTTTACATATTACAGCCTTTTTCCTCCTTCCTCATTTCAGGCAATTTCATCAATCAACTGTCTGCTCATTGACTGGTTTGTCTGTAGCTCTCCGGCACTGCCACGCAGCTCAGGCTCAGGAGGTTTCTCCTCGGTCTGGTCAAACACTGTCCCTCACTGTCAGCATCCTGAACTGGGTCCATCCACTGCATCGTCCTGGGAGTCGGGTGGGTCGACTCATCCTTCTTTGCCTCTTCCAGTCCTTTCTTGCCTTTGCTGTTATGGTTTCATTTCAGCCCAAAGCTAACCAAAATCGCAAGCTTGAAACACCCTTTTCAATGCGACATTTTCAATTTTCAGAATTCTTTGGCAGCAAATCTTTCATAACCCTGTGCTGATCTTTAAAGGGGTTCATAGGTTTGGAGTGTAAATTAAGTGAGTTTACCTTGTGGTACAAAGCTAAACAGAAAATAAATAGCTAAAAAAAAAAATAGCTAGAAAAAAAATAAGCCGATTTCTGAGCCGAGCCCCATTTTGATGCCGCATCCTCAAATCTAGTAACATTCATACGGGTATTTTCAAATAAGGAGAAATCAGCCAGCTAGTGAGGGGAAAAGTGAAGCAAGCACGGTCTGACTGAGCTGTCAAACGTACACAGAAAACAAAGAGGAAACACCGCACTCCCGACTTTGATCAGGTTTTGGTACTTGCAGTGCTGTTTGTAACGGCCGTGTTCCTTTGCACGGGAGACAGCTCAGTGGGAATCTGCTGTCAAATGGAAACTGCAGTGACTGGGGCAGAATAACTTCTGATCTGGTCTGGGATGCACTCTGCTGTCAGAAAACACTGCGTTCCCACTTGCCTTTATCTCAAAGAGTTCAAATACTCAGAAGCAGGGAGAAGATTGAGCGAGACAGGCTGTAATTACCTTCTTCTTTCTCTTATCATTAAATATGAACAAAGGAACAACTGCAATGCATATCCCCTGCACCGAGATGCTCCTGCAAACGTACGGAGCCGAACTTCGCCAGAAAGCTTCCTGTTTCATCAGCAAACCTACGTTCTGCACATTAAAGATTGCTCAGGATGACAAGAGAAATAAACTCTGTGAAATCTGATGAAGGACCTGACTGAGCTCAGCCAGACAGGGGGCTTGATCAATAATTCAAAGTAATACTTGGAACACTAAATGGTCTTTCAGGTTCCTCTAAGCCGTAGTAGAAATTTAGGCTGTATCTTTTTCAACAGGTTTGTGTTACCTATGACTCAGAAAAAAAGTCACCTTTAAGAGATGTGAAGAGTTTTTTTTTCTGCATGTTGCCTCTGGTTTCTTGCTGCCTGCAAATTAAACCTCAAGGAACTGACATCGCTGCCCTGTGTTTGAAAGGGAACCTCCCCTCACACAACTGCAGATAACGTGGAGCATCAGTGTGGGGAATGAGTGGCTTTGAGGTGACATCAGTCATAAATGTGTGGGTTTGGGATGCATTCCTGGCTGTCGTTTTTCGGTTTCTCAGTGTGCTGAAGTGAACAAAAGACAAGCCCCTTCCCCAAGGCAGTCTGAATTTAAGTATAAGGTGAAACACGGCTCCCTCCAACAGGAGGGAGCACGCGGTACCATGCTGGTCTCCGTGCCCCAGCACTCTCTGCAGACGTTTCTGGAGAGCACTGCCCAGCTGTGGTGGGGAGATACGGAAAACCACTAACGCGCCTTTTTGAAACGGTCACAGGGGACAATGCTGGAAGAATGACTGCTGGCATACTTGACTGAAGATGGGTTGTAAAGGATGTTGATGGAGAAGATAAGAAATGTGTTTGATGCAGGGGAGGAGAAGGAAGACCGAGGAGTTCATAGAAAAGTAGAGTGGTGGAAATGTTGAGACAGGAAAGTGGCAGAGTTTATTCTGGACAAGAGTGAAACAAGATTGCATCCACAGAAGCCAGAAAAAGAGCTGGTGTGGTTGAGCCACAGCATAAAGGAGGGACTGGATACGTGATTCAGCTGGGAGAGGGTAAGGAAAGTTTGGATCTTTCCTAGATGTGAAAGGAAAATGTGACTCCCAAGGCTACTGATGCAATTACCAAAGTCATTGAGAAAAAGCAGCAAGAGGTCAGGGAAGGCAGCATCCTTTCAAGGCTAACTGATGCAAAACTGAACACTCTGAGAAACATTTCTCACAGTGCAGGAATCCTTTGTAAACACAATTAACCATAGCTTTGATTGTGAGAAGACAGACAGCTAATGTCTTGCGGAAAATGCACAAAGAATGGCTCTGAGAGAGTAAGGCCAGTATCATAAATACAAGGATAAATCAAGCAGTAGGGCTCTAGCTGTAAGTACAGACAATGTTTACTTAAAACCAGATATGTTAACATCATTGAGACACAGCGCTGCAGCATATGGTAATGTCTCCAGAGGCAAAAAGGAACACTAGACCCCCTGAAGCAGGCTCTGCTCTTCTGCAAGAATCAGTGTAAGGCTTAAAAAAAAGCAAAGCGCTGCTAGCACACAAAAGCAGGACACAGGCTTGCGTTCAAGAGATGCTATTTATTCAAGGGCTAATTACAGTAGGCAAGAGGCTTCTTAATACAACAGTGTACAGGGAGAAAAGATTCCAACAAGAACAGACAAATGACAAGGAAATTACCTGTCTATTTGTGTAAATTCTTCTGTCCTTTACCATCTGTCTGCTTCTCCAATTGCTCTCCAAGTGCTGTGGATAACTGATGTCCACGCATCAAACTTTGAACCCCTTCATCTTACTAGCAGTTACACCGATGGCTCTAGGGAAGCCCGCAGAACATGTTTGGTGCAGATCTCCAAGAACACAGGTGTGATAAAGGGTCTACGGGCTCTTGAAAACTTGTCAGTGTTTTCCCACGGGTTGGGCCTGGCTGCCGGACCGCCTGCAGGCGAGTGGGAGGCTCTGTGCCTCACAGTATTAACACAGGCATTTGCCTATGTAAATTGATCTTTAATCCTCTGCCTACATGACGCTGTGTACTGTGTGTGACACAGCGCAATGCAGCACTGGACTATCCCAAAATGGGCGTACAAGATTACCTCCATTCATAGATGTGTCGTATAACAAGAGGCAATTATTTCTGATGTTGCAATATGTTTGCAGGTCCTAATTACACAAACCGAGAATGGTGGCCTCAGCACTTGCTCCCTTCAGCTAATCCCCTCCCGCTGACATTGTCTTTCCTGCCATCTTATTTTAACACACCAACTGGTAAGCTCCTTTTGGCAGTAACCTTCTCTGACTACCTGCGAAGAACCACGCACACCGCTCACCCTCTCCTAATCCAGACCCAGGCTGTTAGTGCCTGGTCCTAAATGCGTTAGGTCATCTACCTCTGCTCATTCATATCGCCTATGGGCCAGGGCTGCCTTGCTTTTTGGGGGGCAGCTGCTTTGAGACAATTTGATCCACCGGTGTCTGCCCGCCCGATGTCGCCAAGGCAACGCAGTCCCCGGGGAAGTGGGATGTGTTGCCATAACAACGCGATGCTCTTGGCTGCAGCCGCTGTCTCCTTCCATTGACACCAGAGAGGGAGAATTTGGGGTTGTTAGAAGCACCGAGACCTACTGGGGATGAAAAGTCGGGGTGGCCGAAGGATCGTGGCAAGGGCAAATACAAATGTATATTTGTGACCCTAATTATAAAGCAGTTGCATATTAAAGGCTTTGTCTGCTGCTGCAGCAGCTTTGCCAGTGCCCGCACAAATGCACTGCTCTGAATGAAATTATTTATGTCACATTCCTTTATTGCTCATGATCACATGTTTTGCTTTATAGTTAAATTATGAATAATCTAAGCAGGATACATTTTAATGATGCTTTCACTCTTATTCTGGATGTATTGATTCAGCAGGTTCTTTCAATACAGACTTTCTGACAGTTGCGCTAATGTAACGAGTGTTTTTAAATAACAGAACAGTGAAAGGAGGAAGAGGGAAAATATTTGACCATCCATAGAAACTGATGACAGCTACTTTTCCAGAAAGTGTGGGAAATATTGTATCACCCTCCTCTGACCTTCACAGAAAAAAAGTTAAAAGCTGTTCTAGCTCTTTTTCAGCAGAAGTTTCCTACTGCTCCAAGGCAAAGATTTATTATTTGTACATTAGTAGTTTCCACTAGCTAGCAAGGACAGGACCCCACTATGTCAGGTATCACCAAACCAAGAGAAAGCTTTTCTAGAGCTTATGAGATACTGCGGATGGAAAGGGATGGATCATCAAATACTGCCAAGAAACAAAAGAGTCCACAAGCCCCTTGGAGCCCCAGAGTCATTCCTGGACAGTAGCTGTGCCTGGTGTGCATCCTTGGACGTGTCCTACTCTTCTCCTGAAGCTCTAACACACAAATATTAGGGCAACAAATGTTGTTAAGCTTTCATAACAATTTTTTTTTTTAAATAACTGCCTTTGAAAACAGATTCTATCAATGGAAATGCTCAAAATATGAACCTACAGGGAGTTTTCTGAGTAGGGAAGGGCTTTTCTACATCAGCCAAGCATGGTGGGTCTTATGTTTCTAGCGTAGGTCCTGCGTGCACTACCCCAATTTAAGCACTTCAGTCTGACTGAAGGAGCAGGAGGACGTACTGAGAAGGTGGAGTTGCTTACAGAGCAAAGTGTTCAGTAACGACATGATTAATTGCTCACTGTCACCGTTCAAGATTTTGCAAAAGCAGAACAACAAATCCTTCTGTAAAATCTTGGAATTTTTACAGCATAAATAAATAAATATGAAAGTAACTGTTGTCATCATTGTAAAAATACTGACAGTTCTTTATTAAATAGCTTTCAGTGATATAATGGAGTGTAATAAAGAGGTTTCTATAATTGAAAAAGACTCTTGTTTAATTACAGAAAATTAGAATAATGCCTGACTACAAAGTACAATAGTTTGTAAAATCTATACTGAATATTTATTGGTTCACAGTTGCTTATGTGCTCTGAGGAAAGAGACAGAGATTGAAAGTATTTTGTAGGTATTTACAAGATAACTTTAAAAAAGGGTAATATTTTTGAACTGCAAGGCATTGAAAGGGTTCCCGGAGCCATTCAGAACATCGACATCTTTGGATGTCACTGGTATCACAAAATGTTATGTGCAGGGAGATTCCTGTGTTTTCAGCACTAGTCTCACTGACTGGCTGACCTGGTATTATCAATAGGAGGTCTTAATAACTACACAAGGAAAAAATCTTTAAAGATTTAGAGATAAGTATTGCCAGCACGGCTGTGAGGAATCTAAAGATCTTTCTGTACGGACACTAGATGTCAATGGAGAGACACTTCAAACCAGCTGCAACAAAAGGCTGTGCTGCTGCATTCTCTAAAACCAGATTCTTCTTTTCCTCTTTTCCTAATACAACTCTTTTGGGCTGATAGCCTTGGGAATTAAAGTCACAAAAAAATCCTCAGGGGAGGCACTGTACATGAAACACCCATCCGGTTAGTTTCTGATGCAGACATGATTTAAGTCGTAGTTGAAGGCAGCAAGCATTTTTCAGCCCTACAAACCAATCAGTTTTTTTGCTGAGACTGACAATGAGGGATCTAAACATGGTGATGTGGCCTTATAATCCCCCGCCTTGGATGCTGAGACCTCCTGCTTCCTTGAATGAAGACACCCAAGCTGCAGTCAAACATCAAATACTTTTATAAAACTTAAGAACCTAAACTGAGCTGGAAAAAATAGCCTAGAAGTAAGAAGCTTCACGTCCCCATTATTGTCCCCTGAGATATATAATCCTCTATCAACATTTTTATAATGTATGCTAAAGCACAGCAGGTGATGACTGACAGAAAAATGCAATTGGAACTGCTTACCGATTTTCTTTGAAAACTGGTTAACTGAACTGCATGCTGTGCTATAAGTTTAATTAAAACAAGTGCTAACAGCTGTAATAGAGCTCATAAAAGGGTTTTCAGCGTGAAATATAAAATGTTGGGGATTTGGTGGACAAAGCTCATTTATTACTGTTGTAATTTACATTTAAGACTCCAATTTTAGTACTTGGAATTAGTCAACACACCGTGCTGAGCTGGTAAAATGAACCCCTCACATACTATCCATCGTAGTACTGCGCCGTGTCTGTGTACAGTAGTTCTGTGTGTGGGGTGGACCTGTGGGCACCAAAAGGCAGGGGCAGAGACATAAACACTGGGAACAGTGAAATGTGTTAATGGCTTGATTCTTGCAGTTACCATAAAATGAGGCCAAAGAGCAAAGACGCCATGAGTCCTGACGCGGCAAGGGATCAAGTGCTGCAAGGGGGCTAAAGAGACAGGCTCAGTCTGGAAGGAGGCTCAAGGTGCCCCAGCAGGGGAGATAAGCAAGATGGGCCAAGGAATAGGTTATAGATTTGGGGTAAACCTCAGAGCTGAAGTTTTGGGAACGGCAATGGTTATTTGACAAGAAGCTAGTGACAATATGTAACAAATGGAGCTTTCAGTAACCTGGTCTAGTGGGAGGTGTCCCTGCCCATGGCAAGGGGTCGGAACTAGATGATCTTTAAGGTCCCCTCCAACCCAAACCATTCTATGATTCTGTGAAATGGGAAAATCCCAACGTGTGAGAAATGGCTAATAACATTCAGTGGACAAAGGTGACAACGGAAGATGTGAAAACAGGAGCTGCAGCGATAGCGATAGAGTGATACGTGTCTGAAGTGCTCCATGGGACAGGTAGTGGCAGGTCGGGACCACATACGGAAATGCTGATAACCTGAATTGCGTCAGGCAGAAACGTGAGAAGATAGGGAAGGAAGGGACAAGTGTGTACATACAGTAAAAGACAATCCCAGATTTGCAAGCAAAGGCTCAAGGAAGAAACAAATTTCAGAGCTCTTTGTGGGACACACCCCTTAACTCCAACAATCTTTTGTTTGAACAGGGTCTGCTGGAAAACATAGACAGAAATTGATACTTTGGATTCAGATTAGTCTTTGAACAACATACAGGCAGGTTACTTTGCTGTCTTCTCTTGAAAGGAAACAATCTAAAACCCTTTAATCTTTATTTAATAGCAATGCCTGTGTGCTGTAACCCTGACATAGCCATTCCAGCAGGGTCAGGGCTATCAGGGCTAGAGTGACTGGCTGCCACGGGACATGCACAAAGTTCTATTCCCACCAGCTCACTCTGTCCAGAATTCATCCAACCTCACCAGAGAGGGTCTTCATGTAATATTTTCAGTGCTGGGGACAGAAAATAAAGTATAACCAAAGCAGGTATGGTTTTCACTTTGTATGCAAGAGAACCAAATGATTAGCTAAGTTCTTACTTGAGTATCACCTGCTTACACATTGGAGCGCAGGTGCTTAGAGCTTCTCTGACGTGGGAACCACGAACTTTACATCTGCTACGCAGTGCTGCTCAGTCACAGAGATTACTTTTATCTAGACTCATATACGTCGCATTTTTCGTCATCAGTGTGACACAACTGATATTCAGAGATACTTCTTTTTACACCTACGTAATAGCTAGGGCAAATGTTTTACAAAATCAGGTATTTTAAAACTGATGTTTTCTACTGCCAGAAAAATTGTAATTGCTACCAACAGAATCAGTGTTATCTGTGTTCATAAACCAAATTATGCCAACAAAAATCTGGACATCTACACAGATGTTTCTCCTAGCTTGATTCTTTGAGATTTGCCAACGAATGCAGCAATGTATGTTCCCAAAGAATTATCCAAAATATGTTTGATGGACTAAAGGTAGTGGCAAAGTAATATATTTCAACTGACACCAGTATTTATGTACATTTATTCAAAAGGCTGATTGTTTCTCCTGTCTTTGTACTAGTGATAGATAGCCCCATATCATTTATTGAAATAGTACTTGAGCTACTCACTCTAAAAGCTAATAACAAAAATATATACTGAATCTTGCTTACTGCCACAAGCAAACTGGCTTGTTAGAATACCAAAGTTTTCGTTTCTGAGGTTTATTATTTTCCTAAGAAGAAAACCAAACAGAAGCAGGACAAGCATTTTTATCCTGTGTGCTGTGTTGAAGGATCTCTGCATCCTGGTAGCTAAAGCCAGGATCACTCTGTCTTTTGTCAGCATTACTTCCTCTGCTAAAATTAAAACTCAAAAGTTTTGTGTACATTATGTAGAAAATTATATGACATACATGTACATTTACAGCAACAGGAGAAAGCAGTAGGTAGAAAAACAAAAAAACCCAAAGTGTGAATATTACATAGAATATTTCAAATACGAAACTCAGCATGTTATTTTTTTACAGTGAGGGCGATCAATCACTGGAGAAACAGACCAAGGGAAGCGGGAATTTTTTCATCTTTTTATGTCTTAAAAGGAAGACTGGATACCTTCAGTTCATTGTGGGGTGGCAGCCAAAAAACCCCAAGGAAATGTGTTAGAGAACAAAACAGACAGCATCATTTTTCTGCTGTGTAAAATGGCGGTCAGCCCACATTTTGGGATGTGGAGACCAGACTTGCACACAGTGCTCATGAGAGGCATAGTAAAGTTGAGCAGGTACAGGAAAGAGCATTTAACGTGATCCTGGGGACGAAGTGGCTGCCTTTGGAGGAGAGACTGGTAAGACTGTGGGGCCTTAGTTTGGAGAAGGCTGAAGCAAGATAAGATCAAGGTTTCCAAAATCACACAGTAGCAAATGAAACACATGCAGAACCATCATTCACCACATCCTGCAATACCAGGAGTAGGGGGCATTTGGTATTTTGAAAGTGAGGAAAGAGGAGCGCTGCTTTATCTAACAGATATGACTTCTGGAACTTGCTGCTGTGAGACACCGTGGAAGCGCACTGCACTTGCAGGTCCAAAACTAGATGAGAGAGCTATAAGCAGCAGTCCTTGAACTGGAAACAGAGAGAAATAGCCAGGGATGTACCCTCTGACATCCCTAACGGAACATCTGGAGATGCTAGAGGACCAGGCTGCAGACAGTAGCCATGCTTATATGCTCTCCCTGCGTAGAATCTCCTCCTGTCTTGCCTGAGACAGGAGACAGGGACAAACCCTGGTCATTGGCTTTAGCACACAGGAGATGCGGAAAACAGAACATCCTGAGATTTACAACATTTTGCATAAGATTATCAAACAGTTCTGTTTGTCCTCAGCTCTATGGCTCCATGACGTTGGACGGAGGGCTTTAAAAAGCTGCAGTGAACTGAAGTAGGACCAGGCAGGAAACACAGGAAAATGGCTAGAACTGACACATAACTCAAAACTAAAGCAACCGCTGAATTTCAAAGCCACTGCTGAATCTACTCCTCAACAGTTTACGTTTTTTGTGCCAAAAGCATCCCCCACCACTGAACTCCACAAGTCAGCAGGGTAAGGGCAGGATTTCACTGTGTTTGCAGAAGGCCTTGAACCTGCCTTGTAGGGAGGGCTGCTTTGGGACGTGCCCCACTGGAGAGGGCTTGCTACTGTGTCACCTGCAACAACACGCGAAGGCTATACTCACGGTAATTAATCCAACTTCCCTTAAACAAGAGATTGTGTCTTCTAATACCAACCATCAGAGTATTCAGTGTTTTCTTGCATTATCCTTGTACTGAATTACTTGCAGCGAATTTGAAGGCAAGTGTAATTAATCCAAGATGTACGTATGTTTATATAGTGTCTGAGCTCTGGCTGGTGCTGACAGGTTTATGAGAAGTAAATTATTACTTGTTATAAAAGGATTTATTTTACTTTTTAAAAAGCCAGTCTGGAAGTTTAATCTGCTTATTTTTCCCCAGTGCAAGACTACACAGACTATTTTGCCTTTTTGCTTGCAACTTTGCTGCTCCTGCACTAGCAAAGACAAGCAGGACAAGCACGGATCCTCCATCATAGTTTCACTAAGGGTGCATCAAAGTCATATAGCACTGGATAGGACAGGCAGAGTGACAGGAAGACACCTCAACATTTGGGACATAATAAATATGGGAATAGCTTTCAGATACTAAGAAAGTACTAGGAGAAAATATAGTTCTGAAATATAAATATATTTTGACAAGAATACTGTGGGGACCAGCTTCATCAGTTACACAAGTCTTATCTAATTCCATACAGGGTGCTGAATATGCCATGAAGCCAGCGGAAAGAAATTGCATTGGTCATGCTGCAGGAATTAAAAACTTCATTACAAAGGGGATCAAATTAAGGCTGCAAGTGCATTTCCTAATTTCTTTTCTACCATTTTTTTATGTGGATGCTTATTACAGTAATAATTAAAAAAATTATGCAAATTCAGGGTGAAAGAAAGCGTATGATGAGCTATATGTATGCACAGCAGGCAGTATTACAATTAACTTGATCACAGACAAGTCTCTCGCATATATGTGCCATCAGTTCTGATGCTCACAAAATAAAAAGGTGTATAAAGAAATGGGATAAACTGTGGTGCAAATCAGCTTGAAAATGTGCTTCATGTGACCTTGGATGCTTTTTATTTTGTCCGTTGACCTTCAGAAAGAGGCTAAACAGACCTCTGCTGTTTACTTTCCTCTGAAGCTGATTAGTTATATGTGGACATATAAATATCAGAAGGCTAACACAATGTAGCTCTTCAGAGACTTAACAATATTTACTGGTAACACATTTTTTCATATAAATAACCAGATTTATATCCACAGGCACAAATGAGCGAAAATTATCAACAAACGTTAAAAGCTAATACAAGAGCTGACTAATGCCAAAAGCAGGCAATTGTCAGGTGGCTGGCTGTTGTGCAAGAGAGTGGGCAAGAAAAATAAGTGTATTCCCTTGGAATTAGACTTTCTCTTTCTTCCTCTGATCCTACTTGCCAATGCTTTTTATTCTTTGCAGTATTTTTTCATTTTTACAGCATTTTTAAAATTTAATTTTTACCTTTTCACTACCAGTAATATCTTCAGCACCCAACCGGCAAAGGAAAGATCTCATCAGAAACCTTAATTCTGTGGGTGACTAACCAAATATGGTTTTCTTGTTGATCAGAACCATTTCCCTGTACCAGTTCTACCAGTTGTCAAAGTACTTACACTGAGGAGGGAAATGTGCTCTTGTATTGTTTGAGACCATCAAAAAGATAATATGGTAGGAGTGGTACATGAAAAATCAGTATCAGTTATCTTTTGAGGAAAGGGATACTGCAATTGTTGTGCCTGCTGGAAAAAAAAATAAAGAGAAACGGCTTCATGCAAAATCTCCAAATAACCAGATAAGATGTGGTAAATCTACCTCCTGTGCTTGTTTTTGTTTGTTTTGTATAGATGCAAAATGTAATCTTACCCTGCATAAAAAATATGGGAGCGGTATTACAAAGAACATCTTTTGCCAGAGTGGCTGGGAGCTGTAGTAAGTGCCACGAGATTTCCAACTGGCCTCCCTCACTGAGAATAAAGTCAGTAAAAGCACTGAACAGGGTGCTCCAGGATCCGCAGTTGTGCTCTCCGTGCAACGGGTGTGAAAAGACGATCTTTGTATGGGAGACAACCATCTGGATGAGTGATGGACCCTTTGGCACACGAGCAAACAAAACCAAAACACACAATAAATTGCCTCAGCCAATCCTGGGCTTCTAAGTGAAATTTCATGTTTTGAGTACAAGCCGTTTTCTGCCCTTTTATTATTGAAACAAAATAATTAAATAAAAACATTTACACTGACAACACGCCACAGCGTCACTAAGCCAACATCCCAATTCTCCTCGACTCCTGTTTGCACAGGCCCATTTTCTTCCGAGATGAGCTTTCCGGCAATGCCGAACCTGACGGGCCACCGGGCGTCTGCCAGGCCCCAACAGTACACACGCACAGGCAGCAGCACCGCACGGGTAGGCTGCGTGCAAGGAATACAGGCAAAAACCTGACTAAAACGCACCTTACGCCACAGGAAGGGTATCTCCAAAGCTCACACGTATAAGCTGATCGATGAGGTGCTTCACTTTTCTGAAGTCCTCCATCTTTCACGCCCTCGGGCATCCAGCGCTGAGCAGGCCCATCCCGCCGCCGCCCTGGCTCCACACGGCGCCCACCGAGAGGCGCGAAGGCCTGCTCGCTGCCCCTGCTCCCCGGGGCGAGGAACGCTTATTTAATTACTTAGTTCTGACAGGATAGCAGAGGGATCAGAGGGCCTCAATCTAACGCCCACCGAGGCCTGGATCGAGCTGCCGCNTCAGTTAGCGCCCGCGGAAGGGAGGCCCCGAGCCCGCCACCGCCACAGCCGGCCGCGGAGGGTGGGAGGCGGCGGCCTCCTGGGTCCCCGGCACCATGAGCATCGAGATCCCGCCGGGCCTCACCGAGCTGCTGCAGGGCTACACGGTGGAGGTGCTGCGGCATCGGCCGCCCGACCTGCTGGGCTTCGCCGCCGACTACTTCGCCCGCCTGCGGGATGCCCGCGACCAGGAGGCGGCCGGCGGCGGCCGCAGGGTGGTCAGCTTCGACGGGGAGCCCATGCAGACCGAGTCCAACGGCGAGGAGGAGCCCGACCGCGGCGACGAGGACTCCGACTCCGACTTCGAGCGTAAGTGCCGNTGCACCCGGGGGAGGAAGCAGCCCGGCAGGCCGGCCGGGCCCCTCCGCCACCGCGTCCGCGGTGCCGCTGCCCCGGCCGCTGCCGCTCGGGGCTGCGGGGCGAGAGCGGGCGGGATGGATTGAATGGGGGAGAGGCTCCGGCTGCCTCCTCTTGCGGTACCGTGGCGGGTGCTGCTGGGCGCCTTCGGCGGGATCCTTCCCTCCGTGGCTCTGCAGGGTGTCGGCTGTGCCCTGGGGAAACTCTACGCTTGCAAGAGAACCGTCCTCTCGGGGGGAACCCTTGCTCGCCCTGACGTTAGGCCCGGAGGCTCCAGTAAGAGGCTCATTCCCTGGGTGAGGTGTCAGAAAGCAGATGTACAGAGCTGGCTTATAACGGCCAAAATTGTGCCTGGGGTCTGACCAGAGTTATCGGAGCGAATTGAGCATACTGCCAAGCATGTGATATGAAAGATCATGCGTTATTGTGCAATCTCTTCTGTACTTATCTTTACATTTCTGTCTTTAAATCATTGTGAACGTGGGTTTTTTTTCACTGAAGCTGAAGATGTTTATTGCTGCTGTTGTGTGTTTAAAGTGGTTATTATAAAGCACTGAAATAACTTTTTAATAAGTTACTAAAGAGCAAAAATGCAAAGCCACCCCTGTACTTCTGTTTATACTGTAGCTCTTCAAGATAGAAAAGGTGCTTACCTGATTTGGACAATGAAATGCCACTCATGGTACTTCCATTTCTATTCTGTCAAAATGTACTGTGTGTCTTGTGCAGCGTATAGTGTTTATAACTGGGACTGTAATTGAGCTTCAGTGCAAAAAGTTATTGAAAATGTTTGTGAATGGTACTTCTTGGCACACCCAGAATTTTGGACCTGAAATTGCTGAATACTCTCTCATTATTAGAAGGTAATTTAAGGCGGGGAGGGAAACACAATAAAAAGTATGCTTTCCCTAAACTTTCAGTGCCTTCATTTTGGAGGTCTTATGCCCTTGACCTATAATGTGAGTAAAGGTTTCTGACTTTTATTGATAAAGGATCCTCTTTTAGACCAATTACTATATGTCACCTTGAGGGTGCAGTGTGTTCTTACATCTGTGCTCTGGTTAACAGTTTTAAAGAAACAAGAAGAAATTAAACTGTGGAACAAATAATTGTTTTTCTTAAGGAAGCTTTGAGAGACCAGCTATTTTTGCAACCTTTTTAGGCTGGGAACTATACAAAGTAAAACACAGCTTCTTCTCTTGAAAATACACAATCTAAGCAGGACATGCAAGTATGTGAGAGGACAAGAATAAAATGTACAGTCAGAATGAATTAAAAAGCAGCTTGCAATTACTGTCTAGATTTGAATGTTTATTTTTTTCTAATGAGACAGAGGTTCTGTTTAGGGCATGAAGAAGAAAAAATGAAAGGTGAAGGGTAAAGAGGCGGGCACTGGTAGCGACTGGATTGTAGTTAAGGGGATGTGCAAGTGTGAGCACGGATTTAGGACAGTAATTACAAGTGATTTTGTTTGTCCTGCAACCCAAGTCAGCAATATTTTTAAGTATCTCTAAATATAAAATAAGTTATAGTTTCTTGTAAAGTGTAATATTTTGAAATAAAGTTCTAGATTGGAAAAATTGCAATAAATAGTTGGATTTAATTTTTTTAAATGTGCAATATCTCTGTAGATAATGTTTTCCTTTTTTTAAAAAAACCCAGACAACCAAAGAAACATAAACAAAAAGCCCCACTCCATCAGAGCTTTTAATGTCATTGAAAGCAATTCTTCTATTTCTTGATCAGTTTATCTTGTTTTAGGGTTTGAAAGATCTTCTCCAGGGAAGTAAGTGTAAAGTTTTCCTGATGTGTGTTGGCAACTGCAGCTGAAAGGATCCTCTGAAGTTAAATATTTTCAAATAAAAATTTAAAAACTTGATGGTGGCAAGCAGCTTTTCAAATACAGCTTTATGTGGTGAGGCTGTCCAAAGCAGAAAGGTGGTTCCTTTGGTTCAAGTTTCTGCTCATCATCTTTCTATCTTAGAAAATTAAATTAACAAGGCCGGTCAGTATCACTTGTTGTAGTCAGAGCCCTTTAGGCAAGTGGCACTGTCAGTAATGCTGTCTTGCTTCTTATCTGAAAATCTGTGCTATTCCCTCCATACAGTTTCCAAGACCTGGGGGAGGAAGAGTGCTGTGTTCTATTTAGCAGCAGGCGAGGGTCTCTATAGGGTCAGGGAAATGATTCTTTCTTAAATTGTTCAGCATTGTGGGGGACAGTCAACCATGGCTGTGTGTTTTTTAGATTTCCGTTGTAGCTGTTGTCATAGAAGGCTTCATTAACAAGGAAATGTCATACGTTCTGGTATTTCTCTCCTCTGTGAATTTTATAGATAGGACACAATACTTCTACCTTGTTGTGGAAGACCAGATCCTGTGTGCTTATAGACTGGTCAGCATTTAAAGGACACTTAAAGATAGAGAAAACACACAAAATGAAAGAGTCCTAGATAATCTCACTGGACAGGCCCTAGTACTGTTTACTAATATTGCGTTTTTCCATCTTGGGCAATTTAGGAAAGACTACAATTAATTTCACTTTGTTTTCCTAGGTTAACATGTGTTTACCTTACAGTTTCAAACACAGGCCAAATGGATGTTTTAAAGATGTTTCCATGGCTGTTTTTAAATATAAAGATGAAATTGAGCAATGGTAGTTTTGTGAAGTATTATGTTAAGAAAAGGTAAGGCTAGTTTAAATAAATAATCTGGTTGTGTATGTTTGGCATATGAAAGATGTCTGCATAAATAATGTGGTTGACTTCACGTTTCTACTTCTGGCACAATATTAAATTTGTGTATCTCTAGGCTGCATCTGCATACTATGAGCTAGAGAACAGATGAGTTATCTGGGTTTTTTTTTGTATGCTTTGAGTGCATATGGTAATAGAAGGGAGAAATAGCTTAAAATCAGAATAAACTCTTGGCCTTTGGTGTAAACCATGTGGCAAATGTCTTCATGTAGTCATAGTGATGCCAGTGGTTCCTTTTCTGCCATAATGGCACTCCATCAGTGTGGTAAAAGTCTCCGAAACTAACTAGACTGCAAAAAAGACCTCTATTCTCTTGTGACACTTAGGAAATTACTTCTAGGTTCATGTTTATTCTCTGAACCCCTGGGATTTTCACCCCTGATTTTTAATAGTTTTTGTATATGCGATCAAAGGATATCAGGATGTGGCTGTTCAGCAGAGAGTGGACTGTAAGGAATGTGTGGAGAGAAAATTATGACAGTGGGGGGGTAACCTCCAGAAATGTTTATCCAGTGGGCTGTGGCAGAGATTTTATACATACGAAGCTTTCCTCAGAGCCTTTATTTGATTGGTATAACTGCAAAATTGACAAGTTGGTGGAATTGGGAAAAGATGCAAAGTGACAACTTAAAAAATTAGGCTGAGGACATAACCAAGGATGGATATGTATTCTTAAAATGTGTCCTTGACCATGACACTTGTAATTTTAATAAGAAAACTCTGAAAGGATGTGTTAAGGGTGTGAAATTAAAGCCACAAAAATGGTCTGTCCACTGTTTGAGACTGAGTCATAGCTTTGGGAAACCTTCTGTTGTGAGTAGCACATCTGAAGGAAGGCAGGCAGCTTTCCTTCTCCATCAGTTGAGGCAATTGCATGAAGGTGTAAGGTACTGCACCGTTACCTTTTCATTTTTGTGTCTCCTTGTTTGTAATAGTATTCAGTCATAAAATAAAAAAAAAAATCTGTTATAAGACTAAAACCACCTGTGTTTGTTCTTGGAGATATTAAATGTAATCAACAGTGGAACTAAAATATTTTAGGGATTATATAATAACTTGAGCAACTCAGATACCTTAACTAATGACAAGTATTTTAGTGGAAATAAAATTTTTCTTTCCCAGGGTTTCACCTTGATATCGAAGGAAAGATTGTGCACTTTTCAGCTGCTCCCTGAGCAAAAGAGAACAATTCTTAATATATTGCTTTTGAAATAATCCTCTTCAGTATGCTGTATGGTTCTGAAGGAAAATGGCGCATTTGAATCTGGATGCACAGGTGAAAAGATCCCGTTTAGTTCTGCGCTGAGCTTCTCAATTAAAATTCAAGGATTTGCTAAATGTCTTCTTTAAAACACCAATAGGATATTGGAGCAGAAGGCGTGCAGAAGGGAGTAGGGAAATGCATTTTTACATCATTAGATCTTGGATGTGATACCAAATAAGAGTTCAGTCCATCTTTGAAATCTTTATCTTTTTAATTGTTAAAAGAAGTGCTTACTATTATTTCAAACTGTTTCAGATTACTTACTACTGTTCTTAAGCATCCTTTGCTTATGTTTTCTTATTCTGTACTTGGCTGATATGTCTTGTGGAATTCCTCAGGAATTACTGTGTTACATCGATCACAAAGCATTTATGCTCTGCCTACATCAATTTACAGGTCAGGCATAACTCCTTGCTGTTTTTCTGAAATAATTCAAGGAAATTTATTGAATGATAGAAGTCAGATGATGTTCAGGCTTTTGAAGGCTAGAATAAGGAGAATAGTGGTTCTTCTGAAGAATACTGTTCAAGTTCTCAGATGTAATTGCAAGTGTTCCTGCAAGACAGTCACCTTTGAAATGAAAGTACTTTTAACTTTTAACTTTTTTTTTTTTTAACTTTTTAGTAGTACCTTCACCTACTTCCTCCATAATTGTTAATTTACTGGGAATAAAGCACAGTAGCTCTCTCATCACTGTTGGTTTCTTTGTGGTTTTTTTTTTTTTTCCTTAACATTAAAAGAGCCTCTCTTTGCAGAACATCTTTTTTAGAGTATTATTGCATTACATGAATGCAATTTCAGTCCAAAGAACAGCTACTCTATTTAAAATCTAGGTAGCGCAGTGAGCACGTTCATAATCTGAAAATTACTAGTGCTACTTTGTTTTTTCTTTTAAATTTCTTTGACTGACTCGTGGCTTAATAGTGATTATAACATAGGTGTTTTGTGCTCTACTTAAATAGTCTCTAGATTTTCCCTCTAGATGGAGGAAGAAGCTCTCGATTACGATCTAACTGTATTAAGCCTTTGAGTTTAGTATACAAAGAAAGAGATACACATACTTTCTTTATAATATGTTTAAAAAGAGTGTATGTGTAAGCAAGCCTAGCAACCTGAAGGTGTAGAAGACGCTTTAGTTTTACTTATTCTTTGATCTCTATCATTAACATGAAATCAACTATAAAGCAAAGTATTAGCGATGCATCCATGTTGATGATGTCCTAAGTGAAGTATATTTCTGCATTTAATTTTCTGATTTTAATAGGTCTTGGCAGCATAGTATCTTGAAGGTGTTTAACACAAAAAATACCAAGTGAAAGACGACCATTGTGCAGCTGCTGTGCTTGCACACGTCTTTGCTTTTGCAGAGACAGTCCTTGCTGACTTAAATCTAAGGATTAAATAGAGTAACTGCTGTTAGTACTAATGGAACTTCACTCCCAATATTTATCTTGTTCACACAGGGGAACTTTGAACATAAACTATGTATTAAGGAAGACTGATTTCACTTCTCTTTAGTTACTTGGACAAAATATCTTTTTTCTGGAGGTCTTTTTGCTTCTGTACTTAACACAAAAGACTTGCTTTTGAGCATTTGTTTTCAAGATGTACTTACTCTATTACAAGATTAGACTAGGACTTTTTTAACTAAGTGATATAGCTCTAAGGAAGTCACCATTTTGTATTTCAGTGGAGCCTGAAGGAAGGTTTCATCAGTAATCTTCACTACAAATGAAATTTAATTAAAATACAGGTGTCATATATCATTCTTACCTGAGATGGTAAAATAACTGAAAGTATGAAGTGAAGGGATAAAAGCTGCTGGCTGGCCAAGAAACAGAATTGTAGATGAGTTGACTGAAATTTGCAAATCTCACTGGATATTGCTAAATATATATTGATTTACATCTATGTTAAATAAATTCTATGTTAATTTTAAAAGATGTTTCTTGCAATTTTGACATGATATACTTAGTGTTATCTGTAACATCCTGTCATCAGCGCTGTTATTATTCCTATAACATTGGTTAGATAGTCCTTAAAATCTCTCGAGAAAGATATCCTTTTATTCCAGTTTGCTCTCAGTTGCTTGACATAATAATTGTGCTTTTCTTAAGTAATCTATACATCCTAGAATGTGAGGAAGCAAGCAGTACCTTTAAAAATTTCTTTTAAATTCATATTTGTGAACTGTAGCATACTGGTAACTTTTCACTTAACTGTTAAGCTTGATATTTCCTGAAGACCTTTTGATACTAGCTATAACTGTATAGATAAATTAAATTCTAGGCTCGGTTTCTGCTCTTTTAGTATCCTGCTGTTACTTTGGCAAATAGAAACTGCATTACTCTGTGTACTAACCTCTAAAAAGAGCATAACTAACTATAAAGGAAGGGGATAATTAGCCTTTGTAAATTATTGCTGAATTCTCAAAAGCTTGTTTTTCCATATTGAAAAAGTTTATTGTAAGAAAAATTGTATGAAACTTCTAAAATTGGATTCTTCTAGCTGGTTCTAAAATTAAACTAAAGGAAATTATTGTATTGCAGTACTAGATATTGTACTGAATATTAGCTTCTTTTTAACCATGCTATTTTTTCATTTAATAAATGAACATTAGAGTCCTGAGACAATTCTGTCAGTGTTGCAGAGTGCCATCTCCCCCTTTTGCTAATACTGAAGTTTAGTTGTACCCACTTATCTAAAATAGAACAATGGAGATCTCAGGGAAGAGGAGGAGACAACAGAGAACAAGTTCACTTCGAATTATTCACCAGTCAGTCATTAAAAAGCATTAATGTTTAACAAAGAGCAGTTGCTCATTATTCAAATGAAGACTCCAAGTGTAGCCAAGATGAGCTATGAATGTTTCTCACTGGCTTTAGTAACATTTTCAACTTCATGAATGATCATTCATATTTTTTTGTGAAAGAAGAGGGAGACAATGACAAATATAACTCTAACAAACGTACTGGTTCCTCTTTTAGAGGGATATTGTTCTTGTCTCTGTAACAGTCCGTTAAGTATGCTACTGCACTTGCATCTTTGTGATCCATGCCTGGCTTTGCATCAGTACTTCTTTGGTATGTATCAATTGTTTGCTGTTTTTTGATACATCAAGACTCTTTGATTCATATAGGTTTAGCTTTTTTTTTTGCCTGAGGTACCATTAATTGCATGGCAAATGGTGTGTAGTCTTCTGCACTCTGCATTTTTAGTATCTTTATGCATCACTGTAATATGAAACAGACAAGGTAAATAATAAATCTTAAAAACATTGGTTAGAAAAGTTACTAGTGAGTGTGAATGAAACACTGATATATAAAAGACTTGCTCCAAGATACTAATTCTGCTAAAGGGTGTGTGCTTAACGCAAAAGGACCTTTTTCTTTTGAAAGTACGGATCTGAAAAAGGGACTACCAGGAGGAAACTCCAGAAATCTTACACAGAACAAGCGGCTGCTTTGTGGTCATTTGTGTTTTGTCTGTGATCATGGCAGTGTTCTCTGTGTGCATTAATAGATACTATAGCTAGAAGAGAGAGGAGATTTAGAAGAAAGCAAACCTGTCTTACAGTTGCTGTACTGCTAGGATTTGGCCAATGTTTCATAAATATACAATAAGTTGTGTGTAATAAAGCCCAGCATTGTATTAGTAGTGGTTTTGCTACTTGCCCTTTCCATACTGGGGCATTTCTCTTCTATGTAGAAATTGCAGCTGATGAGTAGTGGCAATTCTGCTCTGAGTATAGACTTGGAAATTCCCTTTAGGGGACAAGACATCTCTAGGAAGAGCCTGCCTTCAAGGCACGTGGGAGGGACCACAGGTATCCCTTCTGTAGCACTGCTTTTAATGTAAAAACAACAACAAAACCAAACAAACCTGTTTTTTATTTTTCTAAAAAATTTTAAGCCACTCTCTGTTCCCTCGTTCTATTTCCTTTTAACTTTCTGAGGGTGGCTTGAAGAAGAGCTTTGCTTCTCCTCAGAAACGGTATACAGCCTGCGGGAACTCAGTTTCCAATTGGCATGATGTCAGGTTTCGTTCTGAGGTCATCTTACAAAAGTCTGGAACCCTGCACTCCTTTTTGGGTGTTGGTGAAGTCCAAACCAAGATGGTCTGTGATCAGGGGCCTTACCAGCAAAATTGAGCAAGTTGTTACAAAATTTCTCTCTAAACTGTTGTGTGAACAAGGATTAGTGTTGCAAGTTGGAGATGAAGTGGTGATTTTGGTAAAAAGATGCTCTTCCATTGGTAACTGTTTCTGTCCTCTGAATCTGAGTGGTGTGCAGTGAAGGATTGCAAAGCTTAAAGTACCGCTTCTCTTGTCGCAGAGCATTCTAAAAACATGTATGGAGGTTGTGTGGGGAGTGGACTGTGTGTTTTTTAGATGAGGGTTGAGAAACTACTCTGTAGTTTTCCTATGTATTTTTAAATAAATTGTAGTGCCAAGTTCCTTGTTCTTGGTGATTGTATATTGACAGAGTGTTATAAAGCAGGATGTCACAATGGCCATCCATTTCCATTTTGGTTCTTCCTCCCTTGGGATAGCATATTGTTTTCTGCTTCCGATTGACAAAACTGTATTCCATAGAAGAGATTTTAAGAAAATAAAAATACAAATATTTGTGTGGGATTTTTTCCTGTTGGGGCTCCAGTAAACACTGCCATTTCTGTGGCAGCACTTGTGCTAATCCTGATCATTCAGAAAGAATTGCTTCCTCAAGGACGTGCATGTAAGGAACTGGTCCATCTCAGGTTGTCATGGATATGGGGTGTACCTCTCTATGCAAGATGTCTCATGGACAGCCCTGGAATGAAAATTCAAAGATGGTGGAGTTACCTCTTTTTCTCTTTTTTTTTTTTTTTTTAAAGTAATTGTTTTGAAACAGTTAGGTTTTTTAACATTTAATATTATCAATGTTTCTGATTAAAGTTCATAAGTATTTGTAAAAGTCAAAGCTTTCTCAGGGATAAGTTATGAAAGATGGCTCATTAAAATAGATTAACAGTCAGTCTTGTGTCTCTGACACCTTTAGGGAAGGTTGATGAAAGATTCCACAAGTATTCTTGTTCTAAATAGCTAAAACTTAATACTATTCAGAGTAGTGATGTTACTTTAAATACTCCAGTTTCTCAAGCATATAGAAATGAAACATCGCTGGATGTAATTTGTAGAATGATTTTAATTCTAATCTTGAGATTGTGTAACTTTATGATAAATAGCCATAAACTGGGCTTCATTTTCTCTTGTATTCTGTATGAGCATCTCTCAGATCCTTGTGAAGTAATTTTAATTTCTTGCTGCTGGAAATGTTTAATAATTAAGTGTTGTGCCTTGTGTCTCTTTTTCATAACACTGTCAAACAATGTAACTGTATGATGTGTATTGGTTTTGGTAGTGGTTTTCTTTTTAACTTTTCATAGCTTTTACATGCAGACACTTAACTTTTCCCAGTTAAAAGATTTGCAATGTGTACCATTTGTTTTGAAGTAGTATGTAACGGGGACTGTGGGGAGCTTTTTACTAGAAGTTCTGCTACTAAAAATCAGTTCATCTGAAAGCTGAACCATGTAGTACTCGCCACTCACCTCACTTTGGTCAGGGAATTCTTTTTGTTGTTACTGGCATATTTATGTTGGGATGAATGCTAACTTGTGCCCTCTTGCAGGGACTTCAAACATTCATGAGCATAAAAGAGGATTTTCCCTGGTCTGGGGAGAACACACTGATTTCTTTACTATTATCCCTTCTTACGAAACAGGACGAATCTGTCTGTCTTCACCCTTCCTCTTTCTTCTAAATCCTGTTCCTGTGAAAGTGCACAGGATGCAGTTACTGGAATTGTGTGTGTGGTTGTCTGTCAAAATACTTTTCTACATGGAGATTATTCTTTTTACAGGTATATATTTTAAGTAAGCTTTGCTGAATGCTGACTTAATATTGTTAGAAGTGTAAATATGAAGGAAGAAAAGCTATGAAATAATATTTTTCTGAGATGTTGTACAGAAGTTATTTTTGTTCATAATTTTATTGTGCCACAACCTGAAGATTGCCCAGATAAGAAGTTTTAACTTTTCTAAATTTTAAAACATACATATTTGAAATCCACTCAAATTTATTTATACTTTGTTTACTAAAAGAAACTGTTACAAATTATATCTGAATGGAATAAGATCCACTTGTGGATTATTGATTGCTATAATTGCACCGATAATGAAGTAGTACTTCATGTTGTATAGACGTAGAATCACAGAATTGCCAGAGAGGTTGCTAATACTGCTGCAGAATCCATGGTACTCTTCTGTACCTTCTTTCTCATCGCTTTGTGCCACCCCTCAGTCTGCTGGCTGTCATCGTCCTGCAGAGCTGAGGCTATGCTACCTGCTGTGGTGGTGCGGAAGGGCTGGGTGTGATTCACATTTTGTTGTCTCCATAGTAAAGCATCAGACAAGAAAATTAACATGAATTGTGGAGTCAGTTGTGCTCATACAGAGGATCCCACACCCTAGAGATGGGGGGAAGCAAGGTAGAAAACCTAGTGTCCAGCTACCACTACAGGGTAAAATCCTGTAAATCCTGTGCACCTCTTCTTTCACTACTGTAGATAAATCTATATATAGGACATAAGTTGTGGGTTGGTGTTGGGTTTTTTGCATGTGGGTTTTTTTTTTTGGCTACTGGAAAACCAGTAACTTCAGTTGCAAGTTTTTCTCCCCTTCTCCCTTTAAAAAACAGCCAAACAAACTAAACCCTAACAGCCCAAAATGTATATGGTAGCTCTGTCAAAATGTATAGTTATCTACCTGGAAAAAAGGATGCCTGAAACGAGAGGGTCCCTTAATGCATCTATCTGCAAATGACGTTTACTTCTATTGGCCTTCTTGCCATTGGAACTTAAACTGGAAGCAAAGTATGAGTTTTAATGAGCTGTTAGAGTATCTTTATGGAATCACAGAATGGTTGAGGTTGGAAGGCCCCTCTGGAGGTTATCTTGTCTAACCCCTCTGGTTAAGCAGGGCTGCCTAGAGTGGTTGCCCAGGACCACGTCCAGACAGCTTTTAAGTATCCTGAAGGATGGGCACTGCAGAACCTCTTTGGGCAGCATGTGCCAGTGCTTGGTCACCCTCACAGTAAAAAAAATGTTTCCTGATGTTCAGACAGACTCTCCTGTGTTTCAGTTTGTGCCCATTGGCTCTTGTCCTGGCCTGGAACTGGACACAGTACTCTTCCAGGTGTGGCCTTGCCAAGGCTGAGGTAGAAGGGAAGGACCACCTTCCTCGACGTGCTGGCAACACTGCTCCTAATGCATCCCAGAATACCATTAACCTAGGGTGTCTTGCCTGGCATATACAAGTGTACTTATGGCCTGATTTAAATGTGGATGTGTGAGATCAGGCTCTGAATCAGCTTGAAGTGATGCTTGATACTGGTGTTTCTAATTGAAATTCCTCTTGTTCTTTTATACAGATCAAATCAGATGACAGCACAACCCATTCCAGCTTTGTCTTGTGTAAAAACACACTACATTTCATCATCCAAATCAGTAATGACAATAGGAATTGATAATGACATGACCCAGCCAAAGAACTATGGGCTCTTACGTGCTTCCTGTTTTAGCTGTAGGATGCTATTCTTAAATCCTACCTATGTACAATACCTGTATACAATCCTGAGCTCAGGTTGATCTGGCAAGTATAGCTACGTAACATCCATGCTGGGTATATAAACCACCAGGCCCTGCCAGTGTCGCTGGTTGTTTCTGCTAAGCTTCAGATCTTCTCTTCTTCCCTATTTTTCATCTAAATTGCTCTCTTCTGTAAAACTAGTTCAGTTATAGTTGTTTCTTACTGTCTGTCACATGAGATACAGTACCTGACTGTGAGAGTGACTCCAATCTGGTTTATCCAAGACTGTAAATAGCTAAGCGGCAAAGGAAAAGCTTCTTATGCTGCTTCTCATCTGTAACTGCCCACGTTAATTCTTCCGTTCTGTTCTAGTGCAAACTTGAGCAGGCCAGCTGTATATCACTGATGAAGAGCTAAGACCAACCCTTTTTTCCTTTGCATTGAAACAGATTGGAAGTGCTGCTACAATCAGTGGTCATTGATCGGCTTGTTGTATGCTCAGATTTGGGACTGAAACCTTGGTCTGTCCTCTATTTTTTTTCTTTGTTGCCCTTCAACCATAAAGTGTTCTAAAATGGTGGTAGATGTGCAAGTACAGGCTTGAGACTGACCATGTAAGTGTGCCCCAAGCACAAACAATTGCGTCTTCCACTTCTGTGTAATTCACTTATTTGTGTTGGAAGCTGTACTGAAGCTTAGCAGTATCTGTTAAGCCAATTAGTCTATCAGAGAAGGGCACTAGAGTTAGAACGGTTGGATCACGATGCCTTTCTGTTCTTATGTTTCCTTTACTTGAGTAATTATTTTTGTGGCAACATACCTATATCTTAATAAGCTATGGTCTCGAAGTTTCATTAGATTTTTGAAAAAGTGTTAGTTATGATACTACGGCAAAGGTAGTGGAAGACAAATTCCCCAAGAAAATGTGTATTTCATGAAAAGCAAGTGTTGCTGTTCAAAGAGTTCCTGCATCCCTCTTACCTACTGATAAGATTTAAATAATTTGCAATGTGTATAAGATCAGTTTGACAGTATAACAACTAGTTGCTTGTATTGGACAGGTAGCTGTAGAGTGTGTGTGTGTATACATACGCTTTTCTCTGTGTAAGTTGCTGATCATTGCCCCTTTGTCAGAAACTTGCAGAAGAGTACCAGCTGAAAATACGTAGATGATTGGGCAAATGTAATTTTACGTTACCATGGTTTGGTAAGGATTTGAAGCAAATGATGATGCTATTAACTTAGTGTTGTTTTTTTCTTAAAAAAAGGCAACTATATTGTTCAGTCTAGAATAATGAGTCTGACATTGTAGGAAAGTGTCTTAAATCACTGAGCACACCTGTTAATTGAATTCTTTTATTCAGGTGCTCTTACGTGCTTAGCGATGCATGAGTTTAAGATTTTTATAAATGCTTCGAGCTTCACTACACAATTTCAGTTGCACTGAAGTTCAATTTTCTTTGTCCTCTTTTGTGTACAAGTTAGATTTGCTTAAATATTGTAATGAAAGATGTGAGTGTTCAGCTGTATCAGTTTATTTGCTGTCTGAAAATTATGGCTGATTTTGCTTATAAGTAGTTTAAGGTGCTAGTAAACTATATTAGGTATGGATGGCACTGTAAAACTGTTTTATGGTAGTAAATATTTGATTTTTCAAGATACCTTTTATATCCTGATACAGCATTATTTAAAGACACTATCAGTCTCACTAGGACTTTATAATAAGCCTGCCAAGCAGCTGCCAAGTGCAGATAGCCAACATTTACATTCACTGTTGTGTGATGGTAGCTGTGACATGATTCCAATTAAAAGCTTGGTTTGCACACTGCAGATGTCTTCTGAATATTAATGTGTACTACAGACAGAGCAGATGGATCTCTTTAAAATACAATGCAGTGAATGTAAAATTAAGGTTGGGTTTCTGGTGGAAACTGAGAGGCAGTCAAAATTATTCTTTTTTCCTTTTTCATTGCTAAACCACAATAATATCTGTGCATTGTCATAATCTTCATTACATACAGGAGGAAATCAACTCTTCATTATACATCCAAATAAAAATACAGCATTATGCCTTATTGAAGTTATCTTCAATGCCAAATGTTCCTAGAAGAGTATTAGGAACGCATGCAGCATTTGCTATGCTTTAAATATGCCTCTGCCTAAAGGACAGATATGAGGCAACAGATAATAGTTGACATGTAGGACGTCTATGAGTTATTTGAGGAGTTATTCATTGACAAAGACTCTGTGAAAGTGTATATAAGTGTGTGTATTTAAAGGGGATTTGAATATGTATGTGAGGTGTATAGGAAAAGTGCATCTTGGATAGGAGGGTAGTATAAAACTGGGACATGAAGAGAGTGACAAGAACATCAGTGGTGTGCTGCCATATAGTGTGTTGCAAACCCAAAGTTATCTTTCAAAAAACAGCAGCAATCCAGCTGTGCAAGTGTGTGGATTAATTGCTTAAATATTTACCCTGCTTCTATGGCAGTCCTTGAGATAAATGGAGTAAAGCCTTGGTAGTGGGAATATATTAAAAGTCTTGGAAATAACAGGGTAAGCGTAGTATGGAAACAGAAAGTAGAAGGGTTTCTATATGAGTGGGAATTGTAACTTTCCCCTTTTCTGCTGCAGTTGTGTTACCCTCTCAGGCAGAATGCAGGCATGTGAGAAGGGAGTGAGCAGTTGAGTACAGGGGGAAGATGTTATAGAAAAGACAGTGACAGGAGGGGTGAAATATGTAAATCCAGTACATTGGTAAAAACACTAGCAAGTTAAACATAGCTGTGACATGCTTGTCTCCCACCCTTTTTATACTTAATTTTACAATAGCTTATACCTGAGGCTGTGTAAACACTAAAGCCAGTGCCAGTGATAGCATTTTCTACTTCATCTATGTTACTGTAATGAAGATTTCCCCCCAGATCTACATTTGCATTATGTTTGACTACTGTAGTTATATTACCTGGCTAATATTTCTCTCAAAGTTACTGGCCTAGCTGTAAAGAAGAGGTTCCTGGCTTCAGCAAGAGTACTTATTAAAGTGATATATTGCATACTTTCAGAGAAGTTGGCTGTGTGCTATTCCTGAGGATAATACTCATTTGATAAGAGATTGAAAGTAGAATAGCCCATAAGGTTTGGGAGAGGACGGCAGTGACCAGGTCAGAGTGAGGAAGAGCTGTGTCTGGACCTCACTCTAGCTGGTTTTGATGATGTTGTCCCAGACCGCAGTTGTAGGTGCCATTTCCCTTACAGAGGAGTGTAGAAATTGCCTGGTGAATCTGACTTAGTTGTCATGAGAGGCCTTCAGTGGGTTGTTGCTCTCATTAAAGATTGCTTACTAATGTTTAATGCAGTCAGTTGTTCAGGATAATAGTGTGACTTTTAATTAGGCTTGTGAAAATAGAAAAACAAGTGATCTTGGCTGATTGCAGTGGCAGATCAGAAGGAGTCACTGAGACTATGCTTTTTGGGGAAGTTACTTAAGTATTTTAGACTAAAACTTAGCAGTGGCTCTGTGCTGTAGTAGAATGAAATAAAATAATACATAATGAAATGTATAAAAATTTGTCTCAGGTTTATGTGGTTTTTGTTTGTTTGTTTTAGCTTTATTCACATTGCATTCATCTGTATACAGTTCGTTAATCTTTGGAAAGACGTTTCTGAAAGAGCCACAGTGGAAATCAAAATGGAGTAGTTTACTAGACATAGTTAAACAACAATTTTGTGACTCATTTAAAAATTATCTCCAGGGTTTCCAAGTATGTTTGGTGAAACTCATCCTTCCAAGTAAGCCAAAAGAGATTTAAATGTTGTTAATTTGTAACATAGAGCAATGACTTTGCACCTTATAACCACTCAAAGGATTAAAATCTGGCTTAAATCTTTAGTGTTTTATGTTTTAAAAGACAAAGATGTGAAGTTAAGTTTTTGAAGTGTCTTAGAAATCAAAGCCACAGTAAAAAATCAGTTGAAATGTGAAAGTGTTGCGGTAAAAGAACTGTATTTCTCAGAGTCAAATGTTGCTTTAAACAGCACTTCTGAAGTTTCTACCAAAAAGATTTCAGACAAAATTTACCTTCATTACATTTCAAAGATCTTAAATACCCGAAGTATTAATCCTCCTGCCTAATATATCTGTGAGTTCTGGTGGGATGGGAGTCTGGTAAATAAAGAGGAGAAGTTGAAAGCAGGACTGGTAAGATAGAAAGGAGGTGCAAGAGACCTGGAACAGTGTCCTTCCTCAGCCACTGCACCTAGTCTTGAGGCTGAGTTGCCCATGTTTCTTACTGATTAGGAAATGTCTCGTGGTTCCCCAGATAAGATGCAACTATATTTTCCTGTATGAAGCATTTATTTTAAGGAACTTTGCAATTATTTCTCCTTGATGTGGTGTTTGTGTTACTCTGTAGTCTCATACTCATCTTTGACCCTTTCTGGCTTTTTCATTGTCAGAGAATCCCTGTGAAAGTCACTTCCAAATATGTTCAGGATCTTTACTTTTTATCATCTACTTAATGTTGGCTTTGTAAGCCTGACGACAATCTGGCTCTTAAAACTTTTGTGATATTACTAATGTGGCTCCTTTGCTTCCCTATCTCTGAAATGCCTTCCTCTAAATGTGCTCCTAAAGTCCAAGCAAATTTCCCTTTTTCACTTATTTTGTCTTGCTTTGCTGTACCCTCCAGCATTTTGCTGCTTCTGACAATACTTTGAAGATTTGTCAGTTGCTTCTTAACTCTCCTAGTTCTTTGCAGCATCCTTCCTTTTCTGTGCAATGTATAATTTTGTCTTTCTAATCCTGAAAAAATTCCCAAGTCTTTCATTTCAGTCCCTGACAATCTCCGCTGTAGTATCAGCATACAGTTTTATCTTTAATCACTGTGAAATGTGTTCTTTCAGATTGTACCTTAGCACTGGGAATTTGTCTAATTTCATGTCTGTAAAACAAGTGCATGCCTTGTTGTTATCTCTTTGATCTTTGTCATATAGATTACTCTCATAAAAAACCAACACCAAAAAAAAGTGCTGTGTTTGGCTAGGTCTCTGAAACATGTCAGCAAGAAATAGGAGAGGGCTGTGTGGGTCATGCCATTGCAGTGTCAGATAATACGGAGTGCTGCTTGATAGGTATTCATTCTCCTGTACTTAGGCTTCAGTTGGGCTGTATTAACTCCTGAATTCTGAGAGCAGGGCTCGTTGCATAACAGGGTCACTGTCCTTTTTGGTACTGAATATATGCTGAGAAACATAATCAAAACAGTACCATGCACGAGGGTTGAAACTCAGTTGTGGAATGAGAATATTGAAATAGTGATACATTTTTCCTAAAGTGTCTTTAATTAAAACAAACAAAAAACTCTTAACATCTTAGTCAAGAAGTGCTGTTATAAGCAGAGGGTCCCCCAAATTTCTTTCAGAGTTAAGTAAAGATTTATCTTTCTTGAATTTATCAGCTGTTTAAAGTCCGTCCATTCCAGAGTGCATATTCATTTTTCTTCTGTCTTAAAAAAGTGCCAACCCAAAATAGCACAACAGCTTTAATAATTTTGTAAACCATCTTTTTTTTAACTGACATAGATGCCTTGCTTCTTGACTCAACTCTTTCCTTCAGAAGTAGTTATTACATTCTGTCTATCAGAGGGGTTTTAAAATCTCTGAAAGCAGGGATCAGGGGGTCCTTTAAGATGAGGCTTCCAGACAGTATTTTTCCATTTTCATGTCAGTAATTTTTAAATCCAAATAAAAAAATCAATTAAATTGGAGACCAGGATGTGTTGCTACTTTGTTTTTATATTTTATATCTCTTGCTACTGATGAGAGTTATTTTTAAATACTGGGAGTGAAAAGGTGTCTGTGCCTCTTACTACTTCTCCTGTAGCAGAGAGGAAAACAGTGTTTAATATTAATATAATTTTTGTTGCTGTTTTCCAACTTAATGGATGTAAAAGTCTCTTACAGAAAAGTAAAGTGTGTATGTACACAGACAATCCTGGACCATGGTTTCCATTTTTCTGCCTTTTTTTTTATTTTTAATGTTCCATGCTCCCTCTGTTTGTCCTCTGAAAGAACTTGCTTCCTCCCTAGTGTTCCCTGACCTTTTGTCTTCCTCCGAATATCTGGCATGCTTCAGTTGACACCATCAGAATCTCTCCTGCCTGTTTCTAACCAGGTTCTGAGTTTCCATCCTCTTCTGGGGGAAAGGAAATAGAAGGAAAAAAAGATTGGCACCTGTAAAACTCTTGTCCATTTCTGTCTGTTTTGCTTTTCTGAAAGAAACATTGACATGTGGACTGTTAGGTTCCAGAACTGCCTCTGAAAAAATTGTCATAGTTTGTAGCGCACTCACACTTTCCACCTTGTCAAGTGGAGATCTGGAAGGGGTTAGTGGAATTTGCCAGTGTCCAGCAGGGACACCCTGAAGAAAATCATGGATATGTAACTATTATATTAGTAATAGTCACAGGGAACACCATTATTTTACTTACTTGTTGAAAAACAAGTTCAGATTTGTATTTATTATAAAGTGTGATTGCATATCTGATCATGAAAGTCTTGTTTCTGCTATGGCATTACTTTTTAATTACTAGGAATCATAAAAAGTTGATACTTGAATCTTTAAATTTTCTCACAGTTGCAATGGTTCATATTCATGTAAGTCCATTAACATCTTGGTGTGTAGAAAAACAGTTTGACAGCTGTAGTCTAGCACTTCCTTATCGTAACTTGATATAACATTCCATAGAGACAGTCACGCCTCAGATTTATACTCCACTCTGCTTCTGGTATTTCAGCTTTAGGAGTTTATAGTGTCAACTCACATGTTGTTTGGATAATCTTAATTGACATGTTAAATAAGAACAATTTACATTCTGTTTCTCTCTTTTTCTCTGTTCACATAGGATGATATTGTGCCATGATTCGATGGGGAAGGACTCTAGAAGTCACTGATTTCTGCTAATTTGTTTTAATAAAGCTGGTATTTTATGCCTATGCTCTATGAACTCCGAGTACTATACTGCTGAATTTATACAACCTATTATAAACTTTGCTCCATCTTTCATCAGGAAACCAAAAAATTGTTGAGTTGATTAAAGTGTTGCATGAAAGATCTGTATTAAATTTTTGTGTGCACAATAGCTTAACTTAGTTTGCTGCTGTGAATTGTATCCAGTATGAGAAACAATCGGCATGGGGGGATTTTTTTCCCCCAGTTATAATTAGGAAGTGTTCACAGGTCCTAGTAAAAAGCAGAGTGCTTGTGGAGGAAGAGAAATAAAGTGTTCGAGGTATTCAGTACAGAGTGGTAACATCTAGTACTCTAAGCTCATGCCTGGAATGCCAGTTCTGCGTTTGTCCCTGAATTTTACCTGTGACCCTGAACTGGTCTTTTGAGTTTTATTTATCCTTTCTGTAGGAATTTAATGTTTTTAGTATGTGTAAGAAGAGGATAGCAATAGCTAGGAGAACGATTATTGTATTTTCTCACTTCATTTCAAGCTTTAGTGTCTTCTGTAACTGTACAATGCTTATGAGTAGTATAGAGAAATAACTTATACTATTACGGTAGTAGTGTAACTTTTTAAAAGCTTGCTAGTATTTTTTTACCAGTCACTTTTCAGTATACTGACAAAGAAGTGATCCCACGCGCTGTAGGAAAAGCATTCTTTTAGATCTCATTTGTAAAGTTGGAGAATAATTTTACTGTCACTTCTTTGGCTTAAATACTTTAATTGTTGGTTTGGTTTTGAAAGCAGGGGTAAAAAAAAGTAATGTCTGTGTCCTTTTTCTTTTATATACTTTTTCACCTGTGGGGCTGAGTTTTAACACCGGCCTATAACCATAGTCGTAACTCTTGTAAGTTAAGAACGGTGAGCCGAAATCCAGCATCAGATATTTCAAAGAAATCTCCATGCCAAAGCAAACTAAAGAACATTGGAGAAATTCCTGTATTTTTACTTTTGGAAAGTATTTAAAAAATAATAATAATAAAAAAATCTATGTTTGAGGTCAGCGATTCCCAGTGTTATCACATACATACCAGTCTCTGTTTCTGAAATTTATATCCCTAATTTTTCAAGTGAGGAAATGAAATGGAATGGAGCCACTAACAAGTAGTAGCATAGCTGCATGGCAGTAGTGCTGTTTGCTGTAAGGTACATTTGTGAATTTAACTAACGTAATGTACCATATTGATTTATTTATGCAAATGATTCAAATAATTTTTATTAAATAAATGGAATGGCATACCTTTACTTTGAGGAAGAAAGGTTGTGCAGTCTTTTATTTGCAAATACGTACGTGACTAATTTTTGCTGAGTTAGCTGATTGAAGGTAGTATAAAATGTTTTTGAAATTGGGAAGCTGAGCTGCTTTATAGCATTGTTTCTTCTTCAAGTGTTTGTATGTNTGAGGTTAAGTGATACTGACATAAAATTGATAACTACTTATTTAATAAGTATTTGATTTAAACTAGAGAAATGACTAGTTCTAGAAATTGCAATTGTAAATAAAAAAGAATCCTACAGCCAGAAACCTGTAATTTTTTCAGTCTGAAACGGCCCCTGTTAAGTGTTCATATCTAGTGCTTAATTCCGACTGTGCCTCAGGACAGTATGGAAAACACGCACATGTTTAGCAGACATTTCTGAGTTTTCTTAAGCAGTGGAATAGGATTGCTGTCCTCAGTCAGTTCTGGCAAAACTTGCCAACTTGATCTGCCTTTCCACTGCTGGCGTCACTTGCCTTTGGCTGCCAGGGAGGAAATTGGGCTGTTTTGGTCTCTTCTGGTACAATGGTTTAATTTACCTCAGTTTCTGTTGTGTTTACCCAATTACTGGCTCTTGGCTCCCATAAGCCAAGTAAAAGCAGTGACTGTGCCAAAGGTGTGAGACATTTTGAACTTGAATATTGCTGCATCTGAGGTTTTGACATAATGGAGAGTTTGCAAGACAATCATCTCTCAGCAAAATCTTTTAATCTCACTATAATTTCTGCAATTAACGTATAACTTACCTGAGACACGGCCCATTGGTGTGCAGGAGGAAAATTCCAAATGTGAGTACAAAAAAATTAATTGTTTCCCGTTTCAAAGCAGCGATTTCTTTATATTGATGAAGATACCAGCTCTCCTGAGTGGTACCAGGTCGATGTGCTGGATTCACTGTGAAGCTCTTGTTACAGTGTAGGCAGAGGTGTGCTGTAATGGCTCTGCTAGTGTAAGAGGTTACTCTTAGTTTATCTATCGCTATTGCTTTCAATTAGACGCCCTTTAGGGTTCAGTCTAGGAAATAGTTTGGGTTAACCATAAATGTATTATTCCCTTCCGCCCCATCTAATTTTTTGGAATCTGTCCACAGACTGTTGTAGGCGTATGTGGGACCTTCATGAGTTGTTCTCTCAGCAGTCCTTGATGCCAGGCTTTTCTCCGTGTACCTCTAATGACAAAATGCAAGGGTGCCATAGGAGTGGCTATACCGTCTGTGCAATACTGATAATAATCGTAAACAATGAGATTTCATTTCATTTTAATGAGATTTCAATTTTCATTGGTAAGCCAGAACAAAAGAAAACGCTAATCCTCTGTAGTAGGAAATGTCAGATTTTATCTCTTTAGCATAAAAATAGTCATCTTCTGACAACATATAAAAGTGAACCTGAAATTTTATACACCTTAAAACTGTCACTGGTGTAAGAAAAGCAAACTATCATTTTAATCTTAAAAGCTTTGTGGAGGCAGAATAATAGTGCTCTTTTAACAGTCCTTAAAAGGTTATGTTTTTTTTTTTCTTGTTTTTAACACTGTGTAAAACTTGATGCTGTTTTGATGACGCTGAACTCTGCTATGGGATAAAATAATCAAGATTCTAAAAGAAGCCATAGTCTTTGAAAAGCGGATTTTTTCCTGTGGTACCCGAAGTATGGCAGAGTTTTCAGTAGTTTATTAGTTCTGTTCAAAGATGTTAAAATGTTATTCTTAATCATGAGTAAGAAATGGATGTAGTGGTCAAAAGGTGGAGAAAGTCTGTGTGTGCAAGACAGTGCCTGAAATAAAATCATGTATTTACTAACGGTGTTGATTAAAAGTATCTGAATCTGTATGTGAGACCAGTTAATCATTGAATTGAAACTGTTATGACCTAGATGAGGTGCTTTTACTGCAAACTTATCAAATTATGTTTTGAATTTAGTATTTCTGTTGTAATAAATCACTTTGTAGCAGGAACAGAACTGATTGGTTTTGGTCCCTTTGTTCTTCGATGTCTTAGAATTGGTAGGCATTTGTCTGTGTCTCTAGATAAGTAGTAGTGAGTTTTCCTGTTTCTTAAGGTCCAAATTTGATTCCCAACTTTGAGAAGTTACTCAGTTAAACTAGCTCAATAAACTAGAGATAAGAATGAATGTACTGTTGCAGGGCAATTAAAGTTCTGTTGCCACTGGTGGCGCACACGGAACAGTTGAAAACAGGGCAAAATGTATGGACATTTTCAGTTCAGGGAGTTGCATGCGTTTGCTGTTTGTTTAATAAACCAGAATGGATCTCTGTTCCAAATGCCTGTCTCCCCTTAAGGTGATATAAACTTCTTGCGTCCATGGTGTCCTTTGGCAAGTGAAATATATGGTGCTCTTATTTGCAGGAAGGGTCATTCCTGTCAAAAATTGCTTAAAGGTTTGAAGAGAAAGTTTCTTGATTTCTCAGGTTTATCATTCAGTGTTTTGAACCTCTTCAAGATTGATGTATGAAATATTGCATCAATGTTATTTTTATAAGGATTGTGCCATTTTATAGAAGTTTAGGTCTCGATCTAAATTGTAAAATTCATAATAATCTTGCTTTTAATCCTTAGCTTCTTGTTAAGCTGAATATTGTCTCCTTGTTGACAGATTTGGCTGAAAACTCTATGGAGTTAGCTTGATTATTCCCCCCCCCCCCTTTCTTTCTTCTGATTTCCTTTATCATTACAAAAGAGATCTTATTTTTTTCTGGTATTATTCTCAGTTAATGTGTTTCAATATAGACACAGGGTGGTTGTAAATGCTAAAAAGAAGCTGAGTTCTTGGGTATTTGCTTAAGAAAGCATTGCTCTTCATATTCTGGTGGTGATGAGATACTCAAAAGTTTCTAGCTTCTAAGAAATGATGGGCTCATTAACATTTTGGTAGCACGTGTTTAATAAATCTGGCTCTGATGCACATGCTTTGATGTGATGTAAAGGCACATCTAATTCTTAAATGTTTAAAGAATAGAATAGAAAGGTCACTTGTATCAGGAAAAATGCAATTATCAGTTGAGGGGAAGAGGAATGGGAAAGCATGAAGCATTCAGAATAAAATTACTTTGGTTGTTAGTGGTGAAAGGGAGCATGGTGTTTTGGTTTTGTTCTGGGTGAAATTTTACAGGTTGATTGTTTTTTGTGTTGAGGCTGAAGCAACTCACAAAGACAGTAACTTGACTACAGTGAAAAGAGGAAAGAATATTGTTTACTGATAGTTGGCTTAATGTCAAAATCTATGTGAATAGTGAAAGTCAGGAATTTCATCCCAAATTAGTGATAAAGTTTAAATACCTTGTGCACCTAACAGCACAAACACAGAAGCAATGAAACAATTGATCCTCCATCTCAGAATTTTTAAATTTAAATATGTGCCCTTACGGAAAATGGCCTTGGTCAAAGATAGATGAGTCGAGTCAGTACAGGAGTATAGAATAGTTAGTTTTATTTAGTTAATAAATAGGATTTAGTTAATAAATAAATAATTTAGTGATTTAGTTAATAAGTTCCATCAGCTTTTGATCCATGTTAATTAGCTATACTTAACTTAAAGTGCTTGAATGTTTTGTAATAATTCTAAGTAAAGTGGGCTGTGAATTGATGATAGGTCAAGATTGGGTAACCTCTGTAGAGGCATATATTTTTCAGAATTGGGTAAAAAACCCCAAAACTGCTTACCCTCCATCTTAGCATGTAATGACCTTCTGGAATATCAAATTTTAACTTTGAATAAGCACTTAAGGGCTGGCAAGTAAGTGGATGAAAGCTTTATATTGAGGATTTTTAAAAAAATAGATTTGTATGGGTTTTGTATAGTAAAAATATCATGATTGTTCAAGATGATGACTTTGAATTTTTAATAATAAATAGCATTTGTAATTTTGATTTGTTTATTTTGCAGCTCCGGTTGTTAACCGTTACAACAGAAGAGTATCAGGTATGATTTCCTTTTAATAATTTAATGTTTCTGAAAAAGTTTTGAAATGTGTATTTGACTGAACGCATTACATTAAAGATGACCTTATTCTTCATTGCTGTCTTATTTCTCATACTTCTTGGAGTATTTTTTTTTTTTAATAATGAGAATTGTTTCTTAATTCATTGTAGAAACCAGTGGGCAACTCATTGAGAGTAGTTTAGGAAACGGTTCTGTGGGTGATCACAGACTATTAAAGCAACTTCAGCAGCAGTAATGATTCTGTCCAGAAAAACTTCCCAGAACTTTTATGCAACATAGTAATTATGGCAAAGGTTTGCTTTGCCGTGAATTGAAAAAGTGGCAGCTTCTTTCTGCTGGAACACATCTCCTAATCTTCCATGTTGTGAAGAATTTTATCTCTGGTTAGAATACAGAAATATGGGGCTGAAGGGTGTCCCCTGTTTTTGTTTTAGCCCCTTGCTTGTGCAACTGATACTTAAAATTGTAGTATTTGTGGCTGTTCATTTGTTCTGGAGATGCAGATGATGCTTTTTGTTTGTTTTCTATCTTAATCAATATTAAATGCTTCAATAAGTAGCTGTTATTCCCAACAAATTATTTTTAAAGTTGTTTTTGAACAGTATCACAGGCACAAAATGTTATGTATAGATGAAAAAGTATTGTATTATTTTTTTCATTCAAGACGCAGTGTGGATTGCTTTGCATAGGTTACTTTTTTTCCTTCAAATATTTAATTGTAACATTTAGCTGGTCTAGAAATTCGTTCTGGTTCTGATTTAAAAAATGTCTCTAAAAATGCCAACATGTTCAGCGTTTTCTCTCTAGTTTTCAGTTCAAGTCTACTTAGTTTGTAACTTGTGTATATTATTGACGTGTTCTTTGGTATGATAGTTATGGTGGGGCACTGTTGATAATATATATATGGTATAAATATATGAGATAAATATATATTTAATTTTATGTGCAAAATGTCCTTATACCCATGCAGTTCAATTGCTTTACTACTAGTTGCTTGGGTATGATTAAGGGTATTTATGCATATACATATAAGTAATTGTAAGTATAATGAGAACTTCATAAATTGAGACAGTGCTGGTAGTTTTGGTGTATGATTACAGGAGAAATGTAGGCAAGACAAAGCTAAAGCTATCTTGAATGATGGAGTTTGATACTCTGATAGTAAATTTTGGAAGTCATACATTGTAGAGTATCTTAATCTGAAGAGTCCTAAGACATTTTCATTTCTCTGCTAATTAAACCAATCCATCCTGGAACCTGCTGACAGAGTAAAACCTTACAAATGAGAAGTGAATACATCTCAGATTTAATTTTAAATAAAGGTTAAAGTATTCCTGAAGCTAAAAAGTTGAGCCTTAATCAGAGAGTAGTTGTAATCTTTTTGAATCTGCAATGCTGAAATATAATATTGGTGCTCTCATAGTACTGAGCTACGCTTAGTTAAACAACAGGTTCCTTCACTGAAGGGGTCTAAAGGTTAATGTGAACAACTAGACAGCAAATGTAAAATTGAATTGCTAACTTATGCAATTAGATTAAGGAGGACTGTTTAGATCCTTAATAATGCTGCTGCTCCAGGAAGAGCTAGGATAATTTAGAGTTAACAGTACATGTTAGAATTCTCATGGAGACAAACATTAATAGAATATGTATATTTTACTACTGTGTGTTAAATACTGTCACCCAAAAAAAAGTGTTTTCTCAACTTTGTATATATACACTGTACAGGTCATGATCAGCGTGGAACTTGTTAGAATGTGAAAGAGATGCATACAGCATCCATGCATATGCAAGGAGACTCCATTTTCCTTCTCTTGGCAGGAAAAGTACAGAAACCCACTGGTTTGGGGGGGGGGTAGTGTTTGGTTAGGTTTTTCTGCACTCTGTACCTGCTGTGTTTGTCGAGAAGTTGCCCAAATAGGAACAAGACTGGCAGGGTTCTCCTAGGTTGTTGAACTCAGCCCCTTGCTATCACAGGCAACCACATTTTATAATCCCTTGCATAAAATGAATGACTGATTTATTGGTTTTGGTGCTCTGAATTTGATTTGATTTCTTTGTTAGATGTATTAGGTTTTAAAAAACTTTTAATTCTGCAATTTTTATAGGATTTCTTTTTTCTTTATAAAACAAACCAACATTGCATTATGGATTACTCAGTGTAGTATTGAAGTGTATCTGTTTTTAACTAATTAAGTGAAGCAGAACAAACCATGGAGAAGAAAAGCTGACACACTTTTTTTTTTTTTGTAATTGCATTTAGTGTATTCTTTTCTGGTCTTCTATTCAGAAGAACTTCCTGCTAGTCTGTGTTGAACGTTGTCAGTCCTACCAGCTATTGTCATGTTTCCAGTGCCGTGTTATGTTTTTATAAGGTGAATAAAGAGCAAAGCTAAATTGTTTACTGGTATCAAGATTTACATGCACAAAACTGTAGTTTTACAGTACTCTTGAAGAACAAAATAGGAGAATAATATAAAGCCCAACTGGGCATATTGAAGACAAGACTTAAAATTCAAGCAAGACTTTTTCTTTTCTTTTAAGCATTTGGCTGTTTAGGGGATCATGGCATTGCTCTCATTGTTCAGTAGGTCAAGAATGAAAAATAGAAAAAAAAAATAATTCTAATTACAAGAAAAGATAATAAAGTAATTGTCTACATTATGCATACAGTTTAGGACAGGCTAATAATCGTTCTGGTAAATGATTCAACTGCATATATATTCTTGGAGACTAACAATTGTTTATGACCCTCTTACACATAGCAGTTACAGAGTATCTTTTAAACTGCTTTATTAATGTCTTCAATATTAAATTTGGATTGTTTACTCCTGGTCAGTTGAGATTGGCTGCCTAAAGATAACGGGATGATCGTGATATCCTTGGTGCACTAATGCAAATTCTGAGGACGCATAAACCCATAGAAAAAAAACCTGTTGTAATCATAGAATCATAGAATGGTTTAGGTTGGAAAGGACCTTGAAGATCATTGAGTTCCAACCCCCCTGCCATAGGCAGGGACACCTCCCACCAGACCAGGCTGCCCAAGGCCACGTCCAGCCTGGCTCCAGCGATGGGGCCTCAACACCTTCTCTGGGCAACCTGCGTCAGTGCCTCACCACCCTAAACATTAGGAAGACGTTTTTCACTTTAAATCTAAACCTGCCCTCTTCCAGTTTGAAGCCTTTCCCCCCCGTCCTATCACTCCATGCCCCAGTAAAAAGTCCCTCCCCAGCTCTCCTGTAGCCCCTTTAGGGACTGGAAGGCCACAGTAAGATGTCCCCGGAGCCTTCTCTTCTCCAGGCTGAACAGCCCCAACTCTTTCAGCCTCTCCTCATAGGAGAGGTGCTCCAGCCCTGGGATCAGTAATGATTACTGAATTTTTATTTAGGTGTTTATTTTTAATTAGAAACATCTAAGCCTGGGGCTCTTGACTGTACTGGCAAATATTGCTTTAATGATTGTAAATATTTAGCTGTCATTCTTAAGACTCACTCAAAATACGAGTTTTCTGACACATGGCAAGAATTGGTCAGGAAGTTTATTTTTGTGCTTTTTGAAAACTTGGAGCAAATTAGTTTACTTCTAGCTTATGCAGTACCTCAGTAAAATACTTCAACAAATCAGGACTTAAGAAATCTGCTTGACAAATGGTAATCTGTTAGAAAGGTCAAGCTGACCTTGTACATTAAAGCATATCTTTTTTATATGCTTTTTGTCCAGAAGAACAAATTTTATTTCTACGTTTCTCTAATCATTGACCAAAAGTAATGATAATGCCTTCATACCCCATAAGTAGCACGTTCTCACATACTACTTCGTCTTTCTCACCCTGTAGTACTGAGAACACGGGGATTCATTCTGCTCACTTATGCTCCCCATTTCTGCAGCATTTGCTGCTTATTCATCTCTTAGGCCGATGTATTCCCTGAGGGGGAGGGACAGTGTTGGCTTGCGTGGTATTAAACTCTTCCAGGCAGTTCTACAGCCATAAAGGCTCTGCAGGGAATCCCATTTGCTTCTTGACCAGAGAAACATGGCTTTGTGTGCTGGTCAGAGATCCAGCCAGCAAAGCAGGGGTCTGTGGGTGGGATAGTGAGAAACTCCATAGACTGTGTAGGAGGGTCATCCTGGAAAAGGGGGACTTATCTAATCATGTTCACGGAATTATTTATAGAAGTGCAGAGTGGTAAAGTAGTGTTCTCATGAAGAGAAACAGCCTTTTCCAGGAAATGCTAGGAGGGAGAAAGAGAAATGAGAGCTTGATGTTCCCTTAGAAATTTATCTAATGATTACTTGTGTATAGCATGTTTGGCCATGTAACATGTTGAGGTTCCATGGTGTGTGCACAAATCCCAAGCATTGTGTCAGCCAGTTCTAATTTGTATACAAGCTGGTGGATGACTTGATTAAAATAATCCTCTGTTGGCAAAATATTAAGCTATCCCTGTGTAGAAACTAAAAAGAAAAAAAACCCAAACAAACACTTAACCACCCCATAATTTTAAAATCTCCAAGCTATAGGATGCCATAGACCATGGTGCCATGGGCCGTGTCAGTGCCCAGTAGAACAGTCTCTTGCTGCTGCTACAAGTGAATTAGCAATGTCTGAGCCTCCTGCTAGTGTAACTCGTGTTACACAGCTTGCTCACTTGCTTTGCCCAGGCTTGGTTTGGATGGCCTGAAAACCATACAGATTCCTTCCTCCCAAGAGTTGGACTGTGTTGAAATTCATGCTTGCTTGATTATGTTTCTTGATCTTCCTCTAAGCATAAGGGCTCCTGACAAACTTTTTGTTAGTCACTTACTTTTCTGTAGTGAAAGAGACTGCAGAGAATACGAGTGAGTATCTCAGCCCTTGGTTAGTGACTATGGGGTGCAGGGAGGTGGGAGAAATCAGTGGTATGTCCTTTCTCAAGTGATGATATCAAAGCTATTTCAAAACTAGAGGGAAAAGAGCATTGATATTTGCCCCACTATAACAACTGATACGTAACATTGAGGAGAATTTTGCTCCTGGCAGTATATGAATGAAAGTTAATTGTGGTTTTGGAACGAAGAGTGTGTGTGACACCTACTACAGTCTCACTTGGGCATAGGTTCTTCTCTTTTAGTTTTAGCATGTTTCAGAAAAGTAAAGTTTTTTGCTAGATTTCTGTATTGCCATTTCTAGACACTTTTGATTTATTTGACAGAATACCCACTCTCCAGCAGACTTGCTGACTTATTCATGGGGTAGAAAAAAATCTGACAAAATATGACACCCATACCATACGTATGTGGCAGAAGGTTTTAATCTTTTTTCTCCGATTATTTCTGTTTATCTGAGTGACCTGGTATAATTTCTCTCTCTTGCGTATGCCTGTACTCCCTCCTCAATCTTCTTTTGGCCTCTGTGGGATAGGAATGGGATTACAGTTTTCATATTCAACAACTATATAAGCAGGATAATTGAATTATTGTCGTGGTTTAGACCAAATCTGCTACTGGAGACCTGGGGGTCCCCAGATGCGGATTTGGCCTAAACCACGACAGATTAATT